>CM039723.1:25480986-25524499 GCA_022539455.1 Dendrobium nobile
AGATATTTAAACTTGTTTAAATGTGTTTTTTTTTTTTGTATTTTTCTCACAATCCAGTGGTCACTAGAGTTCAAATTTTTTGTGAAAGATTATTGGTATCTTAGGCATGTGTAGTAAATTTTCTAAGGTCATTCATAATCTAGAGGATCAATCAACTCAAACTTAATTTTATTAAATACTAAATGAAATGTCCTTTCCAACGAGCACAAAAACATTCCATTTGGTGAAAATTTTGATTTACTATGAATTTTCAAAAATTATGGCGCTAAATGAATTTTTTTACTCAAATTAATGATTAAATGGCAGCGGCAAAGATTGCGCCACCACCGGCAACTACTAACACGTGGTGGGACACGTGGTGGAGAACCAGTAGTCACTTAAGCATGTCAGATCATTCCTGGAGATTTGTTGTGAGATTTGATACTCATTTAACAATGCCCGGAGTTTGAAGGCTCTATGCATTATAGATTTTTTGTAGTTTCAAATTTGATTTCTACCTAAGAGTGAGGAAATCTTACAATCTAGTTGGTACATTTTTACAATCTTAGTTTCCTTTTTCTCCTGTTGATGTCCTCTACAAGTTTGCTAAAGACTCAAGAGGATTTTGACAGCTGGATTTGAAGTTGGTGAAGAGAGAAGGTATTTATCTCTTTTTCCTCTCTTTATTCAATGAAATGATGGATTTTGTGATGGAAATGATGGAGGAAGGCTTGGAATGGCCTTGGGGAGTGTTAGATTGTATGGCAAGAGCTCTTGGAAGGTTTGAGGGCTGTTGGAGTTTGGGACTTAGAAGAAAAAATGAGCATATATGGGGATTAGGGCAAGTTCTCCTACCTTAAGCCATTAATTTTGAATTGGATGGCTAGGATTCAATTAGGAAGGGCTTAGATGGGTGACATGCGTCCCATGAGCAGCCTAAAACCAGGGAAGAGGGCTGTGGTTGAGAGTGACCTCTCTTTGTCAATAGGAAAGGGGACCACACCTTTTCCCCTATTTGGCTAAACCCAAGCCAAGCCTTGTTTAAGGGGCTGGTTTAAGCTCTATTAGGGGAGGAAACAGGTCACATCACAATAGTTTTGATCAGGTTTTGGAATGAGGATTGGATTGCAAAGGTGGCATGGCCATCTTAGCTCAAATGAGAGCTTGTTTGACCATTTGATAGGTCAAACCAGTAAATGGGAATGAGGTGGCATCCAAGGGAGTGCATTTTGGTGTTTGCATGTGTGGCCAAGAGTTTCAGGTCAAGGATTTCTTGTTTTGACTAAATACATGAAATTGGAAAGGGTTTTGACCCCACCAAATGGCTTGACCAAGTCAAACCAATGAGAGTTTGACTTGGGATTTTTGGACAAGTATGGAATGTCTAATTGAGTGATTTTGAAAGGTTGATTTGACTTGAAATGGGTTCAAGCATTTAAATTGACATTGGTGTTGGTTAAAGGGTTGTTTGATCAATCATGGTTGACTTAGTCAACCTAGTCAAATCATTGATTGAATTTGGGGCAACCAAGTTCAAATGAGTATTTTGAGGTCAACGGAAGTGATCCCATGCATTGGGTAGGTCATTTGGGTTAAAATAGTGTTTTTTACCCTAAATGGGGCCTTTAGGTCCAACTAGGTTGACCTAAGGCTTGAAATTGGGTCTAATAGGTCCCAAATAGTGTTTTAAAATGATTGGAGGAAATTTCAAAGGTTGATTAGTTAAATCAAGTTAAGTTTAGGCCAAAGTCCAAAAATCCCCTATAAGGGGATTTTGGTCATTTTTGCTTCAGATCAATTATGCGTCAAGATGAATCCAAGAGAATGTAGACTAATGCTTAACAAGTCAATATCATGGTCTTTGAAGTGATCAAAGTGTTTGGAAGGAGCTCCAAGGTCAAATCTCACTAGGTGATAGTTCCAGTGGCATGGGTTGTAAATATTTGAAGGTTTTGCAACCTTTGGAACTAGATTTAGTTTATGAGGTTAGATTCCTCAAATGAGCCAAATTTGACGGGTTGGCACTAGAGACAAGTCGCATCAACATTGAATTGACAGACCCTGAATCAGATGCCAATTAATGAGGTTTCAAGGTGATAAGAGAATCACTTATATGGGGTTTCAGGACCTAAGTCCTTAACCCTTGGTTTTGGGTTTGGACTAAGTTAAGATCTAGATTGATCCTAAGGTTTAGGGACTAGGAATATCCTAAGACCTAGATTCAAAGGAATCCTAGGGTCTAGAGGGTCCTAGGGTCCAGAGGGTCCTAGGGTCTAGAGTTCAGAAAGGGGTCAAAAGTGGCCCCATACAAAATTGAGGTCAACAGTTGTGCATAGTTTACCATGATTTGAGCATTCTATATGATGATTCTTAAAACTAAATTAACTGTAGCAATGTGTATAGTTTAACATGGTAAGACAGCTATGTTTATTAAATGGAATTAATTATCATTAAAAGAGGAGTTCACTATATATCCCCAGATGATGTTTTTTGAGCATTTAGGATATATATGGATTTCATAAACATAATTCTGGATGTGTTCTCTAAAATCAGCAGGTAAAGACAATGTGTTTCCATGCATCCAGTTAGCAAGAGTAGCTTTCTGATTTTAGTTTGAAGTGGATTGGAGTTAAAAGAAAAATAGAAGTGATTTTATCATCCAGACACCAGTGATCCCATAGGATGGAAACAATACTGTTAAGAGTGATTTGAAACTTAAATTTGTTGTTAAACAAAGCTGCCATATTGCAAATGCTTTTACAAAAACAAGAAGAGTTATGTTGCCAATGTTTTCAAGGGGAAATAGATCTAGCTTTTAACCAACATGAAAGGGGGGAGGTAGCATCATTATAAAGTCTAAGAATAGTCCCACAATTAAAGGCTATTAGCAAAGCATGAAAAGTGAAAATACAAAAGCCACATTTAGAAAATGGCTTGAAAGTATTCTTTAACAAAATATGGTGTAGATCTCAATTTTGAGTATCTCCATAAAAGGGAAATTTTGAGAAAAGTTTTCCAATGACCTTAGAAGTTGTTTTAGGGATAGTAGAACCTCTAAGCCAATAACCCACAATATTTTTGATAGAAATTTGAAGTATTGCATCCTACCTGCAAAAAAAACAAAAAAGTTTCTTTCCATCCATAGAGCAGGTTAGTAACTTTTTAATCAAAGGGGAAAAATCAAAAACTTTGACTCTACCTAGTGAGATAGGAAGGCCCAGGTAAGTTATTTTGGTGGCAATATTGTGAATCTATAATGTTTGAGAAATGGTAGATGCATTTAGTGCATGGTAGGAGAAAACAAGAGAACTCTTATGCAAATTAAGATGCAAGCCTAAATAGTTAGAGAAGGTGCTTAGAACCCTCACAAAGTGATTATTTCTTTGGGTGGTGGATTTGCTAAAACCAATAAGTCATCTACATAGGAAAGGTGTGAAAGGTGGAAACCATCCATGCTGAATCCTTCAAAGATCTTTGGATCAGTAATGTCATCAATAAGATAGGAAAAAGTATCCATTATGATGCAAAAAAGGTTAGGACTGAGGGGGAAGCCTTGCCTTACACTAGATGTAGAGCTAAAATTTCCTTGAAGACACATATCTATGCAAATTGAGAAGTGAGTTCCATTAATACAAGCTTTAATCCAATTAACGAAAGTGGGAGGAAACCCCTTTTGAGTCATTCTGGCAAAAAGGAAATCCCTATAGATAGTGTCAAATGCTTTCTTAATATCTAATTTAGCACAAATGTAGCTATCATTGTGGTTCTTATTGAAGAACCTGAGAATATCACCCGCAATGATAGGGTTGTCAGTGGAGAGTCTGTTGGTAATGAAAGTAGCCTAACTATGGTGAATAACCTTAGACATGATCAGTTTCATACAATTTACAAGAATCTTGGCTATGGTTTTATGAAAGACATTGCAGAGCATAATCGGACGAAAATAATGAACACTTTTAACATGATTAGTTATGGGAATGAGAGCAATTGTAGTTGCTTTAACTCAATTTCAAAAGTAACATTTGCTGAAAAAGGATCTAACATCCTTGCAAATCTTTGGTCCAGTGATATTCCAATTGTTCTTGTAAAATGCAAAATTAAATCCATTAGGCCTAGGAGTCAAATTTGGATAGCAAGAAGAAATAGCCAAAAACATCTCCTCATTGGTGACCGGCATAAGAAGGGATTGGATAGCAGCATTCAATACAACATTACTAATAGGAATTTTATCAATATAAGCTAGAATAGGGGAAGGAGAGTTGTAGAGGTCCTTGAAGTGTTGAATAATATTATGAATATTTTCAACTTAATTTTAATTGCTAACAAGGATAGAAGCATGTTGGATACTTCTATTATGAGATTTCCTCTTATGAATCTTTGAATATAGGAATTTTAGGTGTTTCTCACCATTTTTAAGCCATTTCAATTTCTCTCTTTGAATTGTCTAGGCTGCTTAAAGAGAGTTATTATATGCCAGATCTTCTTGATGTTTTCACACAAAGAAATATTTAGAGGATCTGCATCAATAAGCAACTTACAGTGATGTTGTTGAGCAGATAGGTTAACACATTTGCTCACAATGGGATTAGAGGAATCCCAATTCTTTGTTTTGATGCTTTCATTCAACAACTTACACTTATTGTAAAAGCTTGTAATAGGGTTTCCTTAAGAAGGAGTGGCAAAAATTGATATGAGAGACTCCCAAAAAATATGAATTTTTATTTAATAATTTTGATACATAAATCTCTGTTTAGCAATCTTAACTGAGTTGGACTTGAGTATCAGTGGAGTGTGATTAGAAATGGAACTATTTATTACTTTACAAATAGTGTTAGCCAAGGTTTTAGTGCATGCTTCATTTTAAAGGGCCGGATCTAGTTTGAGGTGTATAGGGTTATCAACTCTTTGAATTTACTATGTAAAGAAGTTTCCAAATGAGGGAACATCCACAAGGTTAGTATTATAGATAAGGGAGTTAAAAGGAGCAAGTATAGACGCTGTAATATAATTTCCTTTGAACTTTTCAGATTGGAACTAGCAATAATTAAATTCTTCTATCACCACCCAACGAATGTAGTTTGGTCATTTAAAATTCTTGAGATCATCCCAAACAAGAGAATGCTCCTCAAATGAGTTAGATGCATAGACAACAGAGATGACGATCGGTTATTGGGAACCATGAGAGATGATTCCAAAAATCATTTTGTTGGAAGTGAAAGTTTGGGAAAAAGCATTTTTATCTGAGTTCCACATAATCCAAATACACCTAAGAGCGGTAAGGTTGAAGTTATCAAAACTATTTTCATTCTCAAATATTTTGTGAGTCAAACAGAATCATGGGTCATTGAGGTTAGAGAGGAGAATTCTATTTTCAAGAAGACATATCATATCTAGATCATGGTGTTGAACCAAATTCTTGAAGCGAAACACCTTATTAGTGTTGTTGAAGCCCCTGATATTCCAAACTATAATATAAGGATGGGTCATAAATTTAAAGATGTGGGGCTTGTGTTGTAACTCGAGCTCACGAGTTTATATTTTTGATGATAATACACATAATGGTTCACATCCTCTTATTAATTATATATGTACGTATATTTGTTTGTGTATATACTAACATTTCAGGAATGTTATGCACCATCCAACAAAGAATCATGACTCAGGATTGAGTAGAATATACTATGTTGTAAAGATGTTTGTATTATTAATTAATGTATTTTTTATTTCTTGAGTCAAGTCCTATAAGGGTGTATGCTTTCTTGGTGACCATGCACACACACATACACTCAGCAGGTGTGAGATTGAGTCGAAACCAAAAATTCAAATTTGGAACTACTTGTACTTTATAATTTATATCGTGTTGTATGATCAGTTCATTTAACTATTAGTACTAAATGATTTAAATCATCCAGGATGATCAGTTATGATCATAAAAAATAGCCGCCAATCAAAATTCAGTCAATTTTTTTTTAATTTCATATTTTGCTCTAATTGTCCAAGATGATGTACATCGTACTGGATGATATATAAAAATTATAACTAAATTGATCTTGTGATTAGGCGACTAATTATAGTTAATTTGTTCAATTTGATCATCCTTTATGATCAGTTAAGATTGTACTAGATGATCTGAGAGATACATAGGACTAAACTTGATTGTCCCAGATAAAGTATAATAAATTATCCTCTAATCATCTTGGAATATCCTAAATATCATACTAGATGATTTGTTCAAATTTGAACTGATCATCCTGGATTATCCGGATATCATCTAGGATTATCAGGTTAAATTCTGCACATCATACTGGATGATCTTGCAATCGTACTAGATGATATTTTATGCTAGAATTGAGTTTTCTAGGGTTTTTTAAGCCCTCTTTATAAGTACATCGTACTGGATGATCATGTGATCCTCCTGGATGATCTTTGCAAATAAAATTGATTTTTAATGTTTTTAAAGCTCATTATTTAAGCTTTCTCAAGGCACTTGGTAAGTTTCTTTGGCAACCATTATATTTTTGTTCTTTTGGAGAAATCTTGAAAAGAGAACTTGAAAGGGGGAGAGGAAAGGTAGAGTTTGAGGGGGAGAAAATCCTTGGAGGGGCTTTCAAGGGAGTGTGGAGGGGACTTAACATGGTTGCTCCGGCAAACTTGGACCTCTGTGCCATCGAATTCAAGGCTCGCCTTGAGGAAAGGTTTGGGAAGAAGAAGGTCTCTTTGGTGTCAAAGGACCAAACTACTCCGCCACATTGGGGAAGGTTGAAGTGATTTAGTAAGGACTTCATCACCTAGTTGTGGGGATAAGGAAGAGTAACTAAAGATTTATTGCAATACTCAGAGGGTGCCTCCGAGGAGTGGATGTAGGTCAAGTTGGATCGAACCACTATAATTATGGGGTGTTCTTTCTAATTTTATTTTTTGGCACTTTATTTTCCGCATTTATTTTTTGATGTAACAACTTAGTTGAAAATCTGTGATTGATATTACGTTAATTTGATTATCATTTTTCAAATGTAGAAAAAGCTTTAAGAAGTTGATTTTGATATTGATTGAAAAAATGTTTTTTTAATATCCAATTCAAACCCCCCAACCCCCTTCCCTTAGTTAGAATCGGGACTAGTTCTTTAAGGTTTAATAACCCCCTTGAACTTTCAAGTGGTTTCATAGCACTTTCAATTTGGGCATTTCCTGAAGCCCTTACCTCTGGTGGTTCTATGAAGTTGAGATACAGACTTGGCAGGAATAGAGGTTGACATAGAATTAGAAGAGGGATTGTGAGTAGATTGTAAGTTAAGTTGATGATATTTTGGTAACTCTTCCTATTCCTGGGTAGAGGAAGCTTTGGGTTTTGTTGGCTTTTAAAGAGCAGTAAATCTATTTGGTGATAGGATTTTTATATGAGAGATGCCCGATGAGGGAGGCAAAGGATTTGAGGCAGATGGTGTATTCGTAGTGGGGGAGTTTAAGTTTGGGATTAGCATTTGAGCTGGGCTAGAGGTGTTGTTAGCATCTGTAGGCTCAAGGATTTGAGAGTTAGAAGTAGAGGGATTATCAGTTTCCAACGAGATATGCTGGACTAAGTTAGCTGGGGGAGGCAAGGTTTTTGGTGGAGGAAGAATGCCTACAAAATTCTTGGAAGGTGGTCTATGCTTGCGACTGGTACTTCTCTCTCTTTGGTGTTTGAAGGTGGGGGGAGGCTGAAGTTAAGGGTTCAGATTAGAGAGGCTTGCACCTTCATGATGTTTTAGAGATTTGCACATAACACAGAGGGAGGTGTGCCACTCATATTGGATTTTGAGGTAAAAATTTTACCTTCAACTGAGATTGGAAAAGTTTCAGGTTCAGAGGTAGTGGAATCGACTTGTAAATAGACTCTAGCATACGTGAGCCTTGATTTGGATAATGTAAGAGCATCAACCGCATAGAGGCAACTAACTTTAGCAGCGATTTTGGAATTCCCTTTCAGAGTCTAGCAACATAGAGGTAAGTCGTGGATCTTAAACCAAATGGGCACTGAGGTAAACTCTTCACTCTTAGGACTGAATTGAGGAGTCCATTTTTAAAAAAAATGAAAGATTTTCTAAAAATGAACCATGCACGTCTTAACAATAAATTATCAACAAAGAAGTCAATGCACATTTAATAGGCAGTGTATGGATCTATGATCCATCCCGTCCTGTTGAGAAAATTTACAGCTTTTCAATTTGAGGAACCTGCAATGCTTCAATATTATTTGTTAAAGCCATTACATGAATGAACGCCTATTACCAATAGGACCACTTCATACAAGTCGTTGGATTATAAAAAAATTCTTTGATCTCATGTGTACACGTGTAACGTACACAACACATATACCCAATTAAAGCTACATTATCATTTAAAAAAAAAAATCTTTACCTTTCTCCTTACTGCTCAGCTCCAGTTTTCTTTTTCTGCTTAACAGTGATATTCAGCTTTCATGGTATTAGAGCTTTCTTGCTCACATCACTAATCTGATCTCATGAAGAGGGATGGGGTTAGCCAAGGATCGCAGGGCAAGGCTAGCAGCAATTTTTTTTTAATTTTTCTGGCTTTTTTTTTTTTGTCAGAAACATTTTCCTATGCAATTTATATACAGACAGGATATTTTTGTCAGAAATATGTTGGAAACATTCAAATCTGTTGGAAATGAGAGATTTTCTTGTAGTATTTTAAGGATTTTGTAATCATCATTTATTTATGAAATAAAAATTAACCTTTAAAATTGTAATTAATTTAACTAATTTCTTATTTAATTAGTTATGTAATTATGAATATTTTTTTTTGTCAATTTATAACTTCACTTGAAATAAAAAAATTATAGCTCCGAAAGAGAGTTCACCTGCATTATCAGCCTACTAAACTCGCAATTTAGGGCTGCAAACGAACCGAGCCGAGCCGAGTATGTAAGTGTTCATGTTTGTGTTCATTTAACATCAGCTTGTTCAAGTTTGGTTCATGTTTGTTCGAGCTTTATTGTTTGTGTTCATGTTTGGTTCATTTAAATTAACGAGTGTTCATGTTTGGTTCATGTTCGTTCGTTTAGTGCTTATCGAGCTTGTTCGCAAACATATTTAACGAATTTTTTTTTAACTATCAAACAAATACGTTCATGAATATATCTATGAACAAATACATTTATAATAAAAGCAATTGTCTATGTAACAAAGGCAATGATTATTTATATTTATTAATTTTATAGTCAAATATTAATTATTTTTATCTAGCTTATTCACGAGTTCAAAATCGAACACGAATCAAACTTTTATCGAGCTTAATGTCGAGCTTGTTCACGAACTTCAAATGATGTTGTTCGTGAACATAAATGAGCCGAACGCATTAGTGTTCAAGTTTGTTTATTTAAGAATCGAGTATTTAAAATATTGTTCAAGTTTGTTTGTTTAGCTAATTAAACGATCACAAACGAGCTATAATCGAACCGAACAACGAGTAGCTCGTCGAACGTTTGGTTCGCTTGCAGCTCTAACTCGCATATCTAGGGACTAAGAATAATACTGTTAAAACTCATTAATTTGTAAAAATATGTTATTATTCCTCACAGAAATGTTGAATATTTACAAATTATTAGTCCAAAAGCTGTTAAACATCTTCATCTATCTGTTAAAATTCCTCTTCTTATAATGTAGTAATGTCCATGAACATCGGTTCATCGGGGGGAGAGAGAGAGAGAGAGTACTGTAAGAAAATGTAGCGTCATGCTCTTCCCCACTAGGCCTGAGAACTTTTTGAACATCATATTCCTTCTTCTCCTAATTAAATGGATTGAAAGACAAGGTTTAAGAATAAAAGTTGGTAAACATCTATATTACTATTATAAAAGTTACTTGAATTTTCTTACTCTTCAAATCTTGACAATTCATTTATTTATTTTTTTAAATTATCTTGCCCCTCATTGTATTTAAAATAATTATTAAATTAAAAAATAAGAATGATGTAATTTATTTCCCCTTACACTTTATATTAAATTAATTTTAAATGTTGAACGCTAGAATTTTGTCTGATTCATTTAACGTCGTATATATTATATATACAAATATTATAATGGCATTTGTGATTCAAGCGTTCAGAACTGTTCGCATTTCACTCATTTTCTAATGTTATCCGCATGGCATTTTACTTTTCTAATGTTAAATGCTAACAGTAGATGGCGCAACTGTTCGCATTCAACTTATTTTTTTCTGTTGCCCTCTTATAGATAAATGAGCAAAGGAGTCCTTTCCTATACAGGCAAAGGTTTTATTTTTTGTCATGCTTCCCGGCTTGAACTCGTTGGTGGCCTGTCCTCCTCTATCGCGCTTCTCGGCTAAAATCCTTCGCCACTTTACAGAACAGCTAAAGGTATGAGCTTTTTACTCTCTCTATTCTAGGAACTTTTATTTGGTCCGGTGAACGTACGCTCCTCTACGTTCGGTCATCAATATTTTAGCGACACCTAGCATTAAGAAAAGTCGGTGACCCAACCCGCTGTTTTTTGGGTTTTCGCACGTGCGTTTTTTTAAATGCTTGACGAGCCGAACAACATCCCATCACCTTTTGGATATATTTCAAATACCTAGCAAATATCGAGTTGTACCTAGTTTTTTCTAGCAATACCGAGCAAATACTGAGCAAATACTGAGTTGTACCGAGTTGTACATAGTTTTTTCTAGCAATACCGAGCAAATACCTAGCAATACCGAGCAAATCCCTAGCAATACCGAGCAAATCCTGAGCAAATACTGAGTTGTACCGAGTTGTTCCGAGTTGTACCTAGTTTTTTCTAGCAATACCGAGCAAATACCTAGCAATACTGAGCAAATCCCTAACAATACCGAGCAAATCCTGAGCAAATACTGAGTTGTACCGAGTTGTATCGAGTTGTACCGAGTTTTTTCTAGCAATACCGAGCAAATCCCTAGCAATACCGAGCAAATCCCTAGCAATACTGAGCAAATACTGAGTTGTACCGAGTTTTTTCTAGCAATACCGAGCAAATACCAAGCAAATCCTGAGCAAATACCGAGTTGTACCGAGTTGTACCGAGTTGTAGAAAAACTCGGTACAACTCGGTATTTGTATAGTTTTGGTCTTCACAGAACGGTATTTCTCGTTTTTGCAAAGCAATACCGAGAAAATCGCGAACATAGCATTCCCGGGTTCCGCTCCGAGTGAAGTCGTCGGGCCGCGCGGTAAAGAGTAAGAGCACATAGCGACATATTATTGGCGGCCGAACGTACCTCTACATCTGGTCAGAGGACGTAATAATTGTTCCTATTCTAGATGTTCATCACTTTAAGTCGGACTAAGGAAAAGTAACTTCTATCTCCTTATCAAGTCAACATCTTCAATTTTGCAGAACCTATATGCTTTATTGGCCTCAAAATCGGCTCAAATCCTTAGCCAATCAACAAATCATCAAAAGGTATGAGCTTTCATTTCCCTCTTGTAAATGTTATCATTGATCCGTTGAAGTTGGACATTGCAGAAACTCAGGAAAACTAAAAATATTACTTCTATTCTTCTAGTAGCAAACTAGCAATGAATGTTTTTTTTTTGCCCCAAATTCATTGATAGAAAAGGCTAGTTACATATGCAAAAAAGAATGTATAAGAGCAAAAATGAGGGGTTAAAAAAAACCAAAAGGATCCAAAAAACATACCAAACGATGCGAAAATTACACATGTCAAAATGGAATAAAAAGATGATCGAAGATCAATAAAATTAGCTCAAGAAATCTGAATTGCATACTCCGAGCATCACACACCCCTCAGTTGCAGGAACTGTCATCAAAAGAAGAATAAGTTGCATGAGACCGCCATCCATGACGATAGATAATGCAATCGATCATCATTGCCCTCAAAAATATCCGCTAATAAAAGAAGTGGGAGCAACAAGAATGAGAAAAACCCAATATTTGTTGTAGTTACCAGCCAAAGCTAAGAAGTAAAAACTGATCCACAAAATCCAAGAAGGATCATCGACCACCAATAAGAATAGAGAGCAAAACCGATATAGGTAACACCCCTTATAAGAGATCCAAAAGATGATATCCATCTTTCCATTTATAAACTTTCTTTTGAAAACACTAGCAATAATTTTTAGTTGCTTGCAAGAAATTTTTATCCTGTAACGTGCTTCAATGGTTGCAAGAAATTTTTATAATATAATGCGCTTTAATTTTTATTTAAACAATCTTCACTTCTTCATTATGCATCTTTTTATGCTTCAGTTAAATGATAAATTTTGGAATAATAACGTGAATTAATGTTATTGGTTTTGCAATAAACAAACGTGCAACAATTATATAAGAGAGTTTGTGTGCATCTTTTTATCTATTCTTCTATATAAATTTTGTACCTATTATGAGATTCAATGAAGTTATGTTTTGGTTGCTTTGGGGTAATATCTGGTTGAGTTTAGTCTTTAGGCAATGTGTATTATTAACATCAAATCCATGTTCTTGTACTAACATGTGATAGAATTAAGAATTGGAGGAAGGAAGCATATGTTTTTTTATTATGATTTAAACAAACTTTAGCAACGTTGTGTGATATTAAGTGTTATTGTCTTATTGAAGTTTGTGATTTATCCAAGAGATAGACTTGAAGATATGTATATGAAATGATTTAAACAATAAGGGATTTTTGGCTGTGGAAGTAATGAATTTGAATGTTTTGGGTGGATAAAGTTTATGATATATTAGTATAGATCTAGAAACAAAATATTCCCCAGTTATTATGGTTTAACAGTTGACGACTCTTCTAAAAGTTTAAATTTTCTTAAATATTTATAAAATTGATACAATTTTATTATTTTAGGCTATTTTCACCTTATCTTATTTTATGCACTATTAAACCTCAACTTGGTGTTCTTAGTCATGAAAGCTTTATTAAAAGTAATCTATTTAGTACCTTGTACGTTTTAGCCCCAGTTTTGCATTGCATTAGCATACACTGATACACTTATTTGGATATAATCCAAAAAAAAATGAATTTTTTTTTGGGCATTTCACACACTCTTTCTTAATGTCAACTTAAGAACCATTTCTTTCAAGCAAACATGAGTTTAGTGCATCTTACTTTAGTTTGTCATCGCAATTTACATTGCAGAGATTTATAATAATGAGTATAGTAGCTCATAAATGATGTCATTTATCTCTAATTCATGGTTGCCATGCATAAAGAACTTTTGATCCCAAGCTTTTGGCATATAACATAATCAATACATTATATGAAAGAAAGAAATATATATCAAATCATTGTGATTCTTCCCTTAGCAAAATCCAACCGCACAAATGTGTAAATTGAATGGTGTTGACATTAATTACATATTAAATATTATTTTTTTCTCTTGTGTTGAATTAATTTTGCATATTTTTTTCATTATATATGACATATACATGCACCTACTATATACAACTGGTACATTTGTAAGATGCAATCCTCAACTTCTGCGTTGCTTTCTATATAAACATGTAGTTCTTCTGACTCCTCATTGCTTCTACTAGAAAAATTCTAGATATAAAAAAAATAGATGAGACGATTCAAACTTCTATACGAGTTGTACAAACACTTGTGATTATTTGAGCACAATTAATTGTCTATACGAAAGTCACAATTTAACAATTTTCTTTTTAATAGATATTTTATTTATACATTTCTCTTCACTAAAATCTTTTGGAGGCCCAGTTCCTTCTAGCATCAACAATCTTACCACCCTTCATGTCTTGTGTGTAATCGTGGCCACTGTTAAGCTATCGCATGTTAATTTGGTTAAGTACCTTATGCAATCCTTCATTGCTTCTTCTTCGTAAATTTACCAAACAATGATTTTATTGGGCTTGTGTCAAAACTAATTGGGTTGAACAACCTCAATATTGTGTAAGAAACTTTCCACGTGTATCAAGAATTTACTTTTATCTTGTTTTATGAAACTATAGTAAATATTGAAACCTTTTTGTTTTTATTTTAGCAATCTCAAAAAAAATTTTGTCATCCTTCTGAAGCTCTTGCTTGGATTTCATAAATTGAAACGTCACCACTTTGTAAACTACTCTAAAAGTGTCTGCATAAAATTTTCAAACAATTAATTTTTTTAATTGATGCACGCTAATACTTGAAGGTTTGTAGGTGTATTGAATCTGAGATACTTCATGGATAATTTCCACAAAAACTCTTCACCTTGCCTCAATTGCAGCAACTGTAACTGTTGATTTGTTATTAAAGTACCAGTTGACTTGTTCCAAATTTCTGTTTTTTGGTGACATTTCTAGTCTTAAAAAATTGCATATGGTTTCGTGGGACACTGTCTGTATGCCTAAAATTAAAGGGGGATTGGGTATACCTTCAATTAATGCCATGCAATTTGCTTTCAATTGTTCTATTATTTACCGCATGTACAATTCTACTTCCCCCCTTTCCTATTGGTTATCTGCTCATTACATTTCTCCTTGGAGGCCTCCTATTTCTAAAGCAAGCAAATTCTGGATTTCCATATGTAATACTGCAGGCATTGTGAAGTATAATTTTAAATTTACTATTACACCTTCTGCTCGTATTGCCTTGCACTGGGATCACTGGTGTAATAATCACACACTTGCGGAATTTGTGGGAGATGAATGTCTGGATATGCTTCCGTATCCGTTTTTGAAGGATTATGTTGCTAGTGGAAGCTGGGTTTTTTTGAATGACATACCGCAGAATTTGAAAACTGCTATTTGCAGTTTTCAGATTCATGATTCTGCTGGCTTTTGTTTATCTTGGAAGGATTATGCTCATGTCAAGTTTAGTGATTATGTTGATGAATTTTACATCAATTCTCCTGATAGTGGCTGGCATAATTTTATTTGGCATAAAAAACATATGTTAAAACATACTGTTTATGTGTGGCTTACTCTGGTTGGGGGTTTAAAAACCCAGGATGCTTTAAGGAAAAGGAATATTCATGTGATGGAGATTTGTTCTTTATGCCACACTTCACCGGAATCTGTTAACCATCTGTTTTTTGAGTGCTCTTACTCTTTCATTATTCTTAACTCTCTTATTCCTGGCACAATGAGCTTTCTTCTAAGACCTACTATTATGCAATTGTATAACTGGATGGAGAATGAATTTTCTGGATCACGCCAAGATTTAAATTTCTATCTGTTGATGGTTGGCTGCA
Source organism: Dendrobium nobile (assembly GCA_022539455.1). Taxonomy (NCBI): domain Eukaryota; kingdom Viridiplantae; phylum Streptophyta; class Magnoliopsida; order Asparagales; family Orchidaceae; genus Dendrobium; species Dendrobium nobile. The sequence goes on from CM039723.1 coordinate 25,496,146, forward strand.
TCATATACCATATTTGGAGAGAGAGAAACTTAAGGAGGTTTGGGAATGAAACACGAAGTTCTTCCACTTTGCAGAGTTGTATTAAGAAAATTATTTCTGGGAAAGTGTTGAATTTGAGAAATGCTGATGTTTTATTGGGAAAATTGTAAGAATTGGGAAAGGATTTTCTGGTCAATGCTGCTGTGCTTTTCGTATGGAGCTTTAACCAGGACAATGATGAAGCTCCTTTTCTTCTTTCCACTTGGACGGCCTCCGGGCAACCAGTGGTTATTTGGTTTCTCTATCTATATACCTGAGTCCTGGTTAAATGAATTGTGGAGCAATATGGTGAAGTTTTGGTTCTTCTTATTTTACTGCCTTTGCTATTCCAGTTTTTTCTTACAGATCTGCTACGTCTTCTCTCCCGCGGGAACTATCCGTTTTTGCTGATTGCTCTCATGAAGCCGATGGGTCCTTCTTTCACTCAAGTCAGGAGATTTTGACGGTCCCAGCTTGGATTTCTTCAATTTTGGCCAGCAGCTTTTTGTTCCTTTTGAGTTATTATCTTTGTATTGGGTGATATAGTTAAAAATTTTCTTTTCCTTGCATAAGTTTTTGCTTTTTGCTTATGTAAGGTTGCTTTTTCTTGTACTCACCATTACTTGTAAGTTTTATCTTTAATGAAATTTTTGGGCTTTGTGCCCCAAAATTTCCCAAAAAAAAACAAGGATATATAATAAATTGGGAATGAAGTGAACATTATTTTTTTTCCAAGTTCTTAATGCTCAAATTCTTTGACAGGATAATTAGGAATACTCATTCAATGGAACTCTATACATGGGAAGCAACATTACTAAACAACTATAGATTGTGATTCTCAAAAGCAATGCTCTTACCTCGATAGCACTTAGCTCGAGCTTTAACAATTCAATATTCTAAGTGCTTGTAAAATATCCAATTTATTATGCTTAGGATTTTTTTTGCATTACAAACGCTAAATGTATCATTATCATTTGCTAAATCCATTATTTCTTGGTGATGGTAGGCTCAGTGGAAATCCTATGTGCAACAATATTCACCTATTAAGGACATGCTATTGTTCACTTTCACAAAAAATTCTCGCTAGTCTACTGAAATGGTCTTTTCCAACTGTGGTTGGAAAATCCTGCCCACAAATAATTTATGCTCATATGCATATAAGGGAATTATGTTTTTTAGGGTGCCATTTTTCCGAAATCTTAAAAATGAGTTTGCATTCCATTTATTGGAGAAGAGTATTAGGGAGCAATATAGTCCAAAAACGTTATATGTCAAGAAAGTGAAACACGATACTGTAATTTAGTTTTCACATTTCATTATAGTATTTTCTTATGTAAATGCAGTATTTTTTTAATTCCTAGATAATGGTAATAACAATTTATATTTATAATAACTATCTTAAAAATTTTATAGTGTCTATTGCATACAGAGCACAGCTATTTGGAGGTTGAAGGTCTAGAAAAGTCATGGAGAATCAACCAAGAAACTATTCTTCATGAAATGGATATTATTAATTCAAGAAAATCATTTGATATGGTCTTGGAAAGGTACAAAATAAAGCATGTTCCAAATTCTTAAAAAAAACTGCAGTGGATTGGTTAGGATAACAGTAGTTTGTTTAAAAGAAAAAGTCTTATTAGACTATTACCAATTGAAGAATATTTTAAGAAAAAATCCTGTTAGGATATTATGGTACAACAATACAAATTATGATAGGCTACAAAACTTTAATGGACAACTAATTATGTAATTCTCTAGCATAATTATTTTAATTTTATTACTAATCGTTATCACTCCTTATAATTTGTTTATTATAACAGTGTTTATTGGTAAAAGTGGTGGGATTTAAATAGAGTTATTTGGTATAATTTATGTTTATTTCATCATTCTTTCATCTTTGACTTTTGTGATTTCTTTTTTCTTTTAGAAGATATTTTTTCTCCGCATCATTCCATCGATCAGGCCGTGATACTGTACTCTCCATAAGTCATTGTGCTATAGGCTTTCACGATAGGGTGCCATTCCTTGGTGTGAGTTCTGTAAAGATTGTGCCCTCAAGTGAAGTAATGGCTCTTTGTTTTCCCCCATTCAATTCATTTATTCTCAAAATTTCTAAACACTTCTAACATGCAAATAAGAGTGAGTCATAATCACCTTAAATTTGTTAGCAACTACTTAGGAGGTTATCCTAGAAAAAGCTTTATACACAAACATAGAAAGAGAGGGGGTTGCAAACAAATCGAGTCGAGCCAAGCAAAACTTTCCTATCAGATACAAGAAGTTGTTCTGCTTGATAGTAAGGTAAATTTCCTCTTCACCTCTAAATTGTTATGTCGTCAATATTTTTATAAATTAAAGAATGGTCGTGCCAGGCACTGTGGATGTTAATCCCTATGTTTCTGATTTAGTTGTAGCAGCCACTGTGGCTGTTCCGATGAGTAATGTAGCTGTTTTTAACTCTAACACTGTGGATATTATTTCCCCCCCTGAGGTTCTCTCTACCCCTGTGGGTGTTGCTTCCTGTGAGCTGAATTGTGTAGGGAACCAGGTTTCTTTTGGTTCTGGTAACTTTGTCTATCACCTTAATTCTAACCTTTTGGCCTGTGATTCCATTGGTGTTCCTAAGGTTATTTTTCCTGTGGTTCCTAATGTTTGTGTGACGGGCCCTTTGGTGAATGTGTTTGTTAACTTAATTTCTTCTCAAGCTCTATTTGCTGATGAGAATGCAATCTGATTGGCTTCATGGGTCATCTGAGTCTTCTTTGGAAGCTATTGAGGAAGATGAATATACATGAGATGACCGTCCTATTGTGAGGAAGAATCTAAACTATTCCTCTCGTGGGAGGGGTATGCGTGGCAGGAAATCATTTTGATCTTTGTGTTGTTGATTACTTTTGTGTATCTGTGTTGGTTATTGGTTGCATTGGGCTCTTCTTCTAGTTGCTGGTGTTCTGTTGGTGGCAGATTCTGATTTTGCTAGGAGGTTCTTCATTTTGTTGGAGGTCGTTTTGCTGGTTTCTAGCTAGTTTTTTCTGGTTGCTATTGATCGATTGAGGGCTATGATATGGCTAATGCTCACTTTTTCTAAGCCGTGGTGCTTGGCAACCGATTGTGATGCGTGGGCTCTCTTTCCAATATGGATGGCCAGTGTCGGGCTTAGAGATAGTTGGAAGCCTCTGCCTTGACTGAGCCTATTGGGGTGGATCCCTCGTTTAATTTTTGTAGTTTATTATTTTCCCTTTTGCTTTTACACTTTGCCAGCTTGTACCCCTTTTTTTGAGATGGAATGATAAGATTTTTTGTTAAAAAAAAATAAAAAATAAGATGCTTAATTTGTAGATATGATGACTTGAACACCCACTAAGGCAAGAAAAATCACTTTATTCATTGTGTTCACTTTAAGTACACTTTCGGCACAAAGATTAATACTTTTAGCTCATATAAAGTGAACTGTTTTTAAAGTTATAAAAGCTAATGCTTTTTTATCGATAAGTTTAAGCAACTAAGGTTTTGCTTGAAATGAATTTCTTACTATTTCTTAAAATAATTTTTTAGCATAAATATTAAAATTTTATAATAAAAAATTACTTTAAGAAATAATAAAAAAAGTCATTCCAAATCAAACCTAAGACGTTGGGTGCGTATGATGCCTTGAACTCCCACTAAGGCAAGAATAATAAGTTGGCTAAGGCCGGAAGGAGGAACGACTTGCTTTCTAGAAGAACTTTCAGCATTACTTTGAATATTTTATAAAATTGTTGTTTCTTGGAATATTACTAATTAGGCTCAGCTAAAAGATTACTGCTCCGACTCAATTAAAGAAAAGAGATAAATATGCTTGTAATTCAATTTTCAATTTGAGAAACTAAGTTCCGCTTCATTAATTTATGGAACTATACTTAGCTTTCAAGTACTCCTTTCTAAAAGAATATAAATAGCCCAGTAGCTCTTGTTCATCTCCAAAAGAGTGAGAGATAAGCTGATATGGCAGAGACAGTAGCTTAAAATATTATTACTTCATTCTTGCAAGGATTGATATGTTCAAATGTGGAGAATCCGGAAATAAAGGAACTGGGTCTTTTGCTGGGTGCTCGTGGGGAAATCACCTATATAATTGATGAGATTAAGATGATGAAGGCATTTCTAAGAAATGCAGAAGAGAAGCAGAAGACAGGTTTCATGGCGAGGGAGTGGGTGCGGCTAGTCAGAGAGGTCTCATTCGACATGGAGTGTTAAGCACATGGTTCAGGCATAGTGGCTAATGAGTGTTTTGTCTGCTCTCTGCCATTACACGCGTCCCACTACTTTCCTCAGAGCACTTTTCCAACGGTTGCCAGCTCAGCCTTCTTCTTTATTTAACATCACTGTAGCTGTGCCTTAGATTTATTCCGAAATGGCTAAAGGAAAGCTTCTCTACTTTTCGTTTCTTCTGCTTTGTTCTCGTTTTGCTTTTCTCTCTGTTTTACAGGTGCTGCTCGGATTCTGATTGTTATCATGGTATCAGAGCTTTTGATGCTCTACAGCTAGTACAGTTCAACAATGTCCGAGAATCAAAGTGCAACTACTCAGACGGCAACGTCGTCTCTGTCAGCTTCAATGGCAGAATTTACCGTCCCCTCTCCCCTCAAGTTCTTGGTCTCCAATATCAAGCAGATAGTTACCATTCAGTTAAACAGTGATAACTATGCTATTTGGAGACTTCAAACTCTCAAACTCTTCTCCGCTAATGACTTTGAAGGATACCTTACAGGTTCTCAAACTCCCCCCGCCGACGTGACTTCCACAGACTTCCGGCTATGGAAACTGGTGGATCAGAATCTCGTCTCAGCATTATATTCCACGATTTCACCAGCTATACTACCATACATTCTGAATCTCACCACGGCCAACGAAATCTGGATGATCTTAGAAGGTCGTCTTCAACCCACTAATCGGTCCAGGGTGATACAGCTCAAGAATGAGTTGCATAATGTCACCATGGGTGGCAAATCAATGCAACAGTATCTTGCTCAGGTTAAGGGGATTGTGGATAATATAGCTGCGGCTGGTTCTAAGGTTGAAACTGAAGACATTTTACACTATATTTTGAATGGTTTGCCCGCTGTTTACAACTCCTTCAGCACCTCGATCTGAACTTGCCAGAATCCTATTAGCTTGGAAGTTCTGTACTCACTATTAGTTAGTGAAGAGATTAATATCCAGACGCAGATCCTACGGGATACATCTCTGTCCAAGGACAATGCTGCCTTCTTCACCAACTACCATTCTAACCGGCGACGAGGAAATTCATCCCGAGCAAATAGACCAAGTCGAGGATCAGGAACCAATCGTAACTCAAATGTGGTGGTTGCTAATTCCACAAACTCTGTTTCTTCCACCCCTTACACTGGACGGCCTATCTGTCAGATCTGTAATAAACCAGGGCACATCGCTTCGGCATGTTGGCACAGATGCAATCTCAACTATACAGCTCCTCCGCCGCGAGCAATGCTCACCCAATCTGTGGTCACACCACCAACCGAATGGATGCTTGATTCAGGTGCCTCCTCCCATATCACCTCAGATTCCAATTATCTTCAACAACCTCTTCCGTATCAAGGCACGGATTCTATCTCTATTGCCAATGGGAGCACACTTCCTATTCATAATTCTGGTGATGGCATTCTGCCCTCCCTCCATCCAATCGTAAGTTACTTCTTCGAAATCTACTTCATGTCCCCTCCATTTCACATAATTTGCTTTCTATTCATCGTCTAACTGCTGATAACCACTGCTCCATTTCTTTCGATCCGTCCGGCTTCCAAATCAAGGACCTGCGGGACAATCAAATCCTCCATCGTGGTAGAAGTCGCAATGGCCTCTACCCCCTTACAGCCACTCCCTCCTCAACTCAACACGCGCTTCGTTCAGTTTCTACTTCCGCTCCGCTATGGCACATTCGGCTGGGACATCCCCATCAACTAATACAACATACCTTAGCTTCTTTAGATTCTAGTATATGTAATCCTTCTAATTCTGTTATTTGCAAGTTTTGTAACATGGCCAAGAGTCATAGATTGCCTTTTACTACTTCTACTCATGTAACTGCCCCCCTTCATATCATCCATACAGATGTATGGGGGCCGGCTCCCATCTCAGCTCGTGATGGCTCTAAATATTATCTAGTTTTCATTGATGATAATACTCGTTTTTGCTGGCTGTATTTATTGAATACTAAGGATGAAGTTTTTCTTAAACTTCAGCAATTTACTAAAATGATACAAACACAATTTGCACAAACTTTTAAGATTCTTCGCTCCGATGGTGGAGGCGAATACAGCAGCCGCATTCTTCAATCATTCCTCTCTCAAAACGGGATTCTTCATCAGTATAGTTGCCCATATACACCTCAACAAAATGGGCTGGCCGAGCGCAAACATAGGCATTTGCTTGAGATAACTCGCACTCTTCTCCTTACTGCTAATCTTCCCAATCAATTTTGGGCGGATGCTTTGCTCACTGCCAACTATTTAATCAACCGTCTCCCATCTCAGGCAATTACACTTCAAATCCCGTTTCAGCTTCTCTATCGCACTAAACCTGTGTATCATTATTTGCGCAGTTTTGGTTGTCTGTGTTTTCCATGGCTACGTCATCAAGCTCCACACAAATTGGCTCCCCGTTCCCGTGGGTGTGTCTTTATTGGATACTCATCTCATCACAAAGGATATCGCTGCTTTGATTTATCCACAAAGCAGGTTCATATATCTCGCCATGTTGTGTTTCATGAAACTCGTTTTCCCTTTCAACAACAACAGTTATCATCTCCACCTCCTTCACTTCCCCCCGATCTTTCCCCTTTTACCTTAATACCGGTTTCTACCCTTCCCACTAATTCCACATTGTCTCCCCTATCTTTCCCTGTTTCAAACTCCACAGCAAATTCAACTCCTACTCCTCCCACTATACCCATTGTTAGTTCTTCTATTCCCCCAACTTCCACAGTCTCTGTTTCAAATGCTGAACCAAATCCTCCTCCACCTGCTCTTTCTCATATCATGCAAACACGCTCCAAATCTGGAATCATCAAACCAAAACTTCACTTTGATTTGCTTGCTACCTCTGCCGATACCTCCACACCTTCTACCTTCACTGAGGCTAACAAGCATCCTTCTTGGCGGGTTGCTATGAATGAGGAGATATCTGCGCTTCTTCGTCAAAATACTTGGTCCCTTGTCTCTCCTCCGTCTCGACATCCAGTGCTTGGCTGTCACTGGATCTATAAGTTAAAGCTCGCTGCCAACGGTCAAATTGAGCGTCACAAAGCTCGATTGGTAGCCAAAGGTTTTGATCAACAATACGGCATTGATTACAAGGAGACCTTTAGTCCTGTCGCCAAATTACCCACCATACGAATCCTACTCACAGTTGCTTTACAGCGTAATTGGCAGGTAACGCAGTTAGACGTGTCTAACGCCTTTCTTCATGGTGAACTGGATGAGGCAGTCTACATGAAACAGCCACCTGGGTTCGTTGATCAACGGTATCCCAATCATGTCTGCCGCTTACATAAAGCCATATATGGATTGAAACAATCCCCCCGGCAATGGTACACTAAATTAACAGCACATTTGCAGCAAGCTGGTTTTTTGTTTAGCAAATCCGATCCGGCTTTATTAGTCTACAAGCAAGCTAACAATCACATGTACATCCTTATCTACGTAGACGACATGCTCATTACCGGAAACAATGCATCTGCCATTACTGCACTGGTTCAAAATTTAAAAACAGCGTTTTCCATTAAAGATTTGGGACCAGTGTCACTCTTTCTTGGTATTCGGATCACACGAACGCAACATGGTTATTTTCTTGATCAATCTCATTATGCTAATGATATACTTCGAGCAAGCGGATTTGCCAACTGCAAGCCTGCTCTTACTCCGGTCACCTTAAAACCTTCTTCTGCTCCGCTGTCCGACTCCTCTGTAGTGAATCCTACTCAGTACAGGCAATTAGCGGGTTCTCTTCAATACCTCACCGTCACTCGTCCCGATCTCGCATTCGCCACTAACCAGATCTGTCAACATATGCACAACCCCTCTGTTGTGCATGTTCAAGCTTTAAAACGGCTCCTGCGGTATGTTCAAGGAACGATAAATTATGGTCTTCCAATTGTTCCTTCGGAGCCCATCTTACATACCTATGTTGACGCTGATTGGGCCTCGGATCAAACTGATCGAAAATCTATCACTGGTTTCTGTTCATTTCTTGGCAACAATCTGGTCTCTTGGTGCGTAAAGAAGCAGATTACTGTAGCGAAATCGTCTACGGAAGCGGAGTATCGGGCGCTTGCTTCAGCCACCTCCGACACGATTTGGCTCCGACGTTTGCTAGCTGATTTCCAGGTTACACAACTGCAGCCCTCTACTATTCATTGTGATAATCTCTCTGCTCTGGCCATTGCCAAAAATCCAGTGTTCCATGCCCGCACCAAGCACATCGAAATTGACTATCATTTCATTAGTCATCACATTCAGGCCAAAGATATTGCTGTTAAGCACATAGCTTCTGATCTACAGCCGGCCGACATTCTCACAAAACCTCTGTCTGTTACTCGGTTTAATCTCCTACAAAACAAATTGACGATCCGTTCTCAGGATCCTCATTTTGCGGGGGACTGTTAAGCACATGGTTCAGGCATAGTGGCTAATGAGTGTTTTGTCTGCTCTCTGCCATTACACGCGTCCCACTACTTTCCTCAGAGCACTTTTCCAACGGTTGCCAGCTCAGCCTTCTTCTTTATTTAACATCACTGTAGCTGTGCCTTAGATTTATTCCGAAATGGCTAAAGGAAAGCTTCTCTACTTTTCGTTTCTTCTGCTTTGTTCTCGTTTTGCTTTTCTCTCTGTTTTACAGGTGCTGCTCGGATTCTGATTGTTATCATGGAGAACAACATGGATAAGTTTAAATTTTACTTAAAATGCCAATCAGACTTGTACGCATATCCCTTTTCAATATATTTGTTGCTAATTTTACTTTTGAATAATTTTCACAAAATATAACTTCGGATTAAAAATACAAATTTATAATTCATAAGAAACGTGTTTTTTTTTTACTGAACAAAATTATGATACAACAACAATAACATCAAACATTTATCCAACAAGGTGGAGTCAGCTACATGAATCCCTTTCCTCCATTGTGTTTGGTTAAGAGTCAATTTCTCATTTAGATCTAATAAAAAAATATCATTTCTAAACAAGTTTTTTAGGTCTACCTCTACCATTTTTAACATAGGTTAAATCTAATACATTTAATCTCCTAATCGGGTAGTCGGAAGGTCACCGTTTTATGTGACCAGACCAACTAAGTTGACTCTCTAATTTTATCTGTCACTGAAGCTAATCCAACCTTTTCACATAAAATTAAACAAAATTATGATCATTAAAAAAAATAGTAATTTACTATATTAAAAAATATATATTATTTTAATATATTTAAAGTAAACTTATATATTACAGAAAAGGTCTACATAGAAGAAACTTAAGAATACTTTAATGCCTTCTCCTGCCATATGTTCTAGAATGGAAAAGATGTTCAATAAATTTTTCTGGGGTGCTAAGGTGGGGACGAATGTTATTCATTGGTCTGCGTGGAATAAAAACTGTGGGAAATTAGAGGAAGGTGGCCTTGGATGCAAATCGATGTACGATACTGCTATTGCTTTTTCTCATAAATTGTGGTTTTCGTTTCGTTCCAATACTAGTTTATGGGCTAAGTATATGAATGTTAAATATTGTAGCAAGATGCATCCTAGTTTTGGGTATTTTAAGTCCAATGATTCCAGAACTTGGAAAAGGCTTTGTAGTATTAAAGGGATTGCTGAAAATTATATTCATTGGGGGTTGGGTAAAGGTGACATTAGTTTTTGGCATGATAACTGGTTGGGCATTTCTTCCATTAATGCCTATTTAAATACTTGTACTTTGGAGGTTGTGAAAGTTTCTTCTTTTTTTATTAACAATGGCTGGAACATACACAAGCTTAAAGGGTGTCTACCTCTTTCTTTAGTGGAAATGGTTTTGAATATCCCTCTCCAGTTGAATTCTAATGATCTTATTCTTTCTACTATATCCTCTAATGGGAAGTTTAAACTGCAGAATATGTGGGATAATTTTCGATGCATTAATGCTAAATCTCCTATTTTTGAGTCTATTTGGCATAGTTCCTTTCCGATCACTTACTCTACCTTTGCTTGGCGGTGTATCAAAGGCTATATACCCGTGGACAGCAAAATTCAAAGTAAAGGTATTTCTCTGGCTTCGAAATGCTATTGCTGTTGTCAGTATGAGGACATTGATCATCTGTTCGTTAATGGTTTAATTGCTAAGAATGTGTGGAGTTACTTTAATAGTATTTCTGATAAGAATGACATGTTTATTGATTCTCTTATTTTAATGTTTCATAATTGGTGTCATCCGAAAAAAGGTCATTTATTTAATCTGATACCCATTCTCATTATTTGGTATATCTGGAACTCTAGAAATCAGGCCAAGCATGAGAATTGTAAGATGGATGCTATTGGTATTATTGAAAAGGTTAAAAGTAAAGTTCATCAGCTTTTTAAATGCAATATTCTCTCTGTTAAAACTTTTTACAGATGCAGAAATTTGGCTGGTTATTTTGGAATTAAGTTGGAGGAGGTTGCTGTGGGTATTGACGCTATTTTTGTGTATTGGTTAAAACCTAAACTGCCTTTTGTTAAGTTTAATACGGATGGTTCCATGGGTGTGGACAAAGCTGGTGCGGGGGGAGTGATTAGGGATCATTGTGGTGATTTGCTGGCTGCCTTTGCTTCTCCGTTGCCAACTTCTGATGTTATTGTTGCTGAGCTCAATGCGTTAATTCTTGGTTTAGATCTGTGTATTAAATATGGGTACTTTGATGTGTGGGTTGAACTTGATGCTTTTTTTATTGTTCAATGTATTAAAGAGGGGGCTACTGGTAATGCTAATTACTTTTATCTGCTTAGAAAGGTTAAAAATAGAATGAAGGAGCTGAATGTTACTATATCGCATATTTATAGGGAGGGAAATGGTTGTGCCGATTGGCTTGCCAATTGGGAAATGATTTTGTTGAATTAAATATGTCCAATGTTCATCCTGTTTTGAGAGGTATCCTGCGTTTTGATAAGGCGTGTTTGCCCTATGTTAGAACTGGATGAGATGTTCTTTTTGCTGTATTTCCTTTTGCTGGGGTGTTTTCTGTTTCCCCCTTCTCTTTTGTTCTATGTTTGGTTTTCCTTTTCCTGCAGCTGTGGATGGCGTTTGTTGTTTGATGGGTTATTTGGCCGTTGTCAGGAGGTACCATGTTAACATCTTTATGTTAGGTGTTGAATGGGATTGTGTTTTAAGGTGTTTGGATGGTTGGCTTGATGGTTCTAGTGTTGTGCACTTTAAGTTTAACACGAAGCTGGGTGGGTTTTTCATTTGGAAGTTGTTATTCATGAAGAAGGTAGGGGTGGAGTGGCACTATAATCGTCTTGACCTGTTTCTTATTCGCTACTGGATTTTCTGGAAGTGGGACTTAATGTGGAGGTGGGGGATTTTAACTATGGCTGGGAAGAGAGTCTGGTGCAATTATATAGAGGCTTTTTATCTTGGATGTGATTATCTTAACTTTTTTTGGAGTTGTCCTTGCAGGTTTGTGATCAAGTTTCTTATTCAGCACTATATGGTCCGCAAGGTATGCTCTTTAGGTGTTTTAAATTTCCTTTTTGGCTTGTTTAGTATTTTTTGCAGGAGATCTGAGCTGATTGGGTATATTGCGTATCTCCTTTTTTGGGTGCTGACTTCTCTCAGACCTACTAGTTTTTCAGGCTTCTATTGTAACTTTAGTATAAGGATCTACTGGCTCTTAGGTTTTATTTTGTTTTTGAATCTTGTAGCTCTTTCGAGCAGTAGTGAGCTGGTGGATCCTTCTAAGGACCTTGTAACCGAATTTTATATTAACGCGTAGGCCCCTTCTGTGGGTTTTAACCAAAAAAAAAAAAAATAGAAGAAACTTAAGAAAATTTTTGATGACATGGAAAGTTTAAATGGTTAGCTAATATCCGAGAATTGAAAAGCTCTTGATGAGCTCAAAGTTAAAGATAAGCTTTTGTGGAAGTGTAACCCTTAATATTTTTTAAATTGGCCTATATATATATATATATATATATATATATATATATATATATATTATATATATATATATATATATATATATATATATATATATCAATTACCAACAATTCATTCATTCCATACATTAATTTGAATATATAACATTAGATGGTCAATTTTTTACGTTATTATAAATATCCTTATCTGTACTCCATGAGGTAAACCTAAAATTAAAACTCATTTTCAAGATTTTTGTATCCAAGGAGGCTTGGACCTACTAACTTTAGTAGCATTGAAAAATGCAATGTGGTGCCCTTAGTTAATCATATATTTGTTGTCGATCTATTCATTTATCTCCTAATAGAACGAAAAGAAGCCATATTCCAATTTTTTTAATGCATTTTCATTTAATGAAAAAAACTATATATGCATGAATGAATTTATAATTCTATATTAATTTTTAGAAAATTAATAAACTGTAGATCAACATACAAGTAATATAATAAAATAACTATATATTATGAATACAAGTAGAGCTTACATGAATAAAGGTATAATATTAAGTTGATTTCAAAGATTATCATTAGTTCTTTAAAAATATTTTTATTTAGATGCAATTAAATTTTATATTTCTTGATAAGTATTGAATAAATTATTTAAAAAATAAACTCTTTTTGTAATTTATATCATAGTAAGATTTAGAAGAACATTTATTTAGTAAAACTATCAAGTGATTAGTAATTTATTATGAAAACAAATCTCCATGAGTGACACCGACGTATTCTTTGGAAAAAAAAAATCATATTGGACTAATTTGAAAACAACTTTATACACATAAAGTAAGAAAGAGATAAGACACTTATATTAATTAAATCATCGTACAATAGCTGGTCTAATTAACCTTGCACTTAATTAAATAATAAAAAAGTCATTAATCTGATCAACAAAAGATAATTCCAACAATCAACCTCTTAAGATAAACAAGTTAATTAAACTAATTAAAAAAGAAAAGAAGAACCAATCTATGTGCTCAAAATACAATTAATAGTTTCAATCTTGGGCACATCAACAGGAAACTTATCAATCTCTTTCAGCCATTGATAGCTTCACATTTGATTTTTATCTCTTTGCACCTTCCAAACCACGCTATTGCACTTAAATTCAGAGCCATGCAAAGAGAAGGATTTGACTAATGAGTATCTTGGAGGGTGTTTAAGATGTGGACAAAGGTGCGATGAAGGATTAGAAAGGATAATTGCTTTATCTACCCTAAGTAAAAACTATATTTGAAATAACCAAGAACCATGCAAAGAGAATAGAATCACTCCCCTACTATTTTTTGTTAAAGAACTACAGAATTTTATTAGATATAAGATTATATTTATAGGTATTAAAATGCCCTTGGACTACTCATATTTTAAATAAAGCATAAGAAAAATGGTGTTGACATATAAATGATTGGAGTGGTTCAAACATGCTTTACATATAATTGATTTTCATTCAAAATGCATTATAGAGGTAACCAATTTATGATTCCAATGTAGGGAATAGAAATGCAAATAAATAAATAAATAAATATTATATTAAAATAAATCTAAACTTTGCTTTGGGCATGGACAATTTTGTTTTTCAACTTTTGCAAGGTAGTTCTCTTGTTCTTGTAATTACATGTTTAGTCCAAAGGGCTTATTTGATTACCATTTAACCTGCATCATTTAGTTATTGGCTAATGATGAATCCTTGATTTTCCACTACGAATCATTCTTTCTTGTGTGGTTATTCTTTATTTTGTAGTTGTTTTGCTTGGTTTTTATTTCTTTCCAATAGATTATGTTCACAACACTTGAAATAATATTCGATCCAAATTTATATAAGAAAATATCTATACTCTTCAAGAAAAATGAAAAAAAAAATTATATTATAAGGCCTAATGAAGGCTTGCAATACTTTATTAATTATTTTTTAATGTTTAAATATTAATTGCACTAAACATATGGTGTTCTCCAAATGAGGAGCAAATCTGTCTTGATGTTGGTGTGCATGCTTTGGTGAGTTTTCCCACAAATTGGCTTTGGATGAATTAATTTAATTAGCCATTAAGTCCAAGTTCACTAGGTGAATTAGGTCCTTGCAATTTGGAAACTTGTAGTCATCAAGTAACATAATTGTGATGGCTTGATAAGTCCTCCTTAGTGAGATCTATGATTTTGCAAGCTTTAATTAGCATTGATGTCAAATATATATTTTGGATACATTGGACAAATTGATCCCTATTAAGATATAGATATGCATTACACTCAATTCCTTATTAATAAAAAATAAATAAATATTAAAATAATTAAATAATATCTTAATATTTATTTATTTTTGTTGGATATTATAAATTTCAGTAAAATGTATTAAACCCGATTCCTTATTATCAAATGTGTAAACTAAAAAATCATCTAAATAATTTTATTAAACTTAACAAATATTTTTTTATTAATTATTAGCGACCCTAATATTAGATTACTATTATAATTAGGTGAAATTTTGGATATTTTTGAACACATAACTTGTTAACATTAAAAATATCTAAATGAGCACCACATAACCATGCATATTGTTTCATTGCAGCAATTTCTTAAATTGATTGGGTTGTCGGCTTCAATCACTTTTCACGTTACATGTTCATCATGAGATCGTAGCTGAGATTCATGACCTTAAATACAAGATTGCTCACATAAGTGATTGCCAATTGCATTATGGCATTACTACAATAACCTTAGGCTCCTATAATGCTTCTAGCTCAATGGGACTTTGCTTCGTCGACCATCGACTCGGTGCCTTGTTCACATAGTGCCTCAATTGGTGAGAATTGATGAACCAAGAAGAATGCTTAAAGATTTACTAATTAAGGATGAGCTGCAGCGTAGGGTCATCTCTGTTCTAGGCATGGGCGGACATGGTAAGACCACTCTCACAAAAAGTTTATATGAGGACCTACAAATGGCATATGAATACTTTGACTAAGTTACCTGGATCACCATCTCACAATCATTGAATCTGAATGTACTTATAAGAGACATAATTAGACTAGTCACATCTCCTGTCTCAAAGTTCATTAGGGATGTTAAGCCCTTATGAACTAGTCCCAAGGCTAACCAAGAGGGGGGTGAATTTGTATTTAAAAATTTCTCCAAAAAAATCACAAACACAACAGAACAATCAAAACATAAATTAAAGTGCAGAAAATAAATACGGAATTACAATAACAAAGAATACACCAGATTTTATAGTGGTTCGGTCAACTTAACCTACGTCCACTCCCCGGAGCCTCTCCTCCGGGTATTGCACTAAACTCAATGTCTCTTCTTTTGCCTCCATAGCAAGGCAGAGAAGCCAGTACAAAAACTCCTTTCTAACCACCCCGGTGAGGAAGAGAACCCAACTCCTTTTTCTTCCTTCTGAAGCAGGCAGAGAATCCAACTCCTTTTGCTTCCTCCTGAAGCAGACAGAGAACCCAACTCATTTTGCTTCCTCCTAAAGTAGACAGAGAACCTCGATCAGTTGCTAAAGTAGAACTCTCTAGAACCCCTAAGGAACTAGAGAAGATGACCAGAGAAGACGACGCAGATCCTTGCTTAGAGCAACCTTTGTGAAACCCCTCACAAACCCCCCCTCATAAGTTCCTCTCTCTCTCCCTTTCTCTCCCTCTCCTCTTGGCTCTTTCAGGTCAGGATAGCAGCAAAAAGATCACCTCTTGAAAAAATAAGAGTGATTTTAAACAAGGACTCCAAATTTGTCCTAATTAGCAACTAATCATCAAATATCATCCAAGACGATATCCTATTGTCCTGCACGATTAGTTCAAGTCATCGAATATCATCCAGATCATTGCCCTAGATGGATGTCTGGATGATGAAAAAAAAATAGATCATCCTGGCCGATTAGTACGAAATGATAAGTTTCATCTGAAACAATGCCCTGAATGGATGTCTGGATGATATAAAAATAACTTGATCGTCCAGGCCGATCTCACAATCATCCCAAACGATTAATTCAGTTTAGTATATATCGTCTAGAGCATCGCCCTGAATGGAACCAAGCCAATTTTTGATCATCTAGGAAGAACTAATGTTTGTTAATTGATCGTCCTGGATGATCCTGTGATTTTCCAGGACAGTATGATCGAGCAATCATACATTAATTGATTTTCTTGTTTACCAGATTAATTTAGGCATAATTGTATTACATTATCCAGGATGATGTCCTGTACAATGTCAAAAAATAAAAGATGCTTAAATAGATATGGTGGCTGGTTCTTTCTAATTTGAGATTATCTTCTTGGACGATGAAAAAAATGTCCAAGACGATTCACTTAATTATGGCTTCCTTAATCATGATGCCCTAATTAGAGTTTCTATTTTTAACTAATCGTCCATGATAATTTATGGATCATCCCGAATGATGTGATCGAAAACAAAAAATTCTAAAACAATTAGAAATTTTCCCCCAAGTATGTGTATGTAAGGTTACATACTTACATAGCATCAGGACCCATAATGTTTATAGTTGACTTATGAAAGGGTAAAATACACTTGACATATATTACAAACAGACTCAGTCCTAATCTATCCAATCTAGAGCTAGTTCGATTTGCAATTTGATCTTGTGGACCTGAAACATTAGTAGGTAAGGCAGTTATAGAAAAATAGAAATGTTTGCTATCATCAAAATTCTTTTTTCTGAAATCAGATTAGCAACAATCTCTCCCTTTTTTATGATGAAAAATAATCAAAACTAAATAAAATACAAACAAGTCAAATAATATGACGAAACAAACACTACTCCCTTTTTGACATCATAAAAAAGAGGAGGAAAAACCAGAAAAAAAAACAGAATAAAAGAAAAAAGAAGAAGAATGAAATCAAATTTTTTTAAACAAAGTATGAAAATAATAAATTCTCTATAGAATTGAATTCAAAAAATTGTAAGAATAATGAGTTAACATGATCGAAATTTAAAAAGAGATAGAATAGCCGATCCTGTTAGCCCTAGCGAAGACTTCTCTCAACGCAAATCATCTTTTGAGTTAACATCATCGAAACTCTTAAATACTCTTAGCTGTGAGTATATCTTACAAATATTAGAGAAGAAAAACTCACTCTCTAATATAAGGAAGAATAAACCATAAAACATAATCAATATTCATATGATAAATCCAATGAAAAATTTCAAAGAATTTGAAAGTAATATAAAGACTTTGAATATTATACATATAAGATAGATTCTTGTAGTAAGATTGAAATGATCTCAATCTTAATGTCCAGTTGTTAATTTGAGAAAGACTTTGTTTTGAAAAGAAAATTATACCGCTAAAAAAGGTTAGAGGGAGGAAAAAAATCAACAGTGTTTCTCCCTTTAACAGATTTAGATCGAGATGTCAAACATTAGCTACAAAAATTTTGAAAACAAAAATATGGCATAAAATATCATTTAAGTAGTGATCATAAAGAAAAACTAAAATAACATAAATAAAACACAAAAAGCAAAAGTAAGTAATTATGAAACAAACAAAAGAGAAGAAAATAAAAAACAAGTAACAAAACATAAAATACAAAATTTAGTAAACATCAAGTTCATGCCTTGCATTTATGTCAATCACACCTAATATGATCCTTAAGATGCTAAAAGTGTCAAAAGCTAGTGGTTTACTAAAGATTTCAGCCAATTGATTCTCAATTGTCACATGGTGTAACTTAATGTCTCCTTTGGTCACATGGTCTCTTATAAAGTGATGTGTTATATCAATGTGTTTTGTCCTTGAATGTTGGATAGGATTCTTAGAGATGTAGATAGCACTAGTGCTTTCACAAAGGATTAAAATTATGCCTATAGGTAATCCTAAATCTAGAATTTGTTGCTTCAACCAAAAGACTTGGTCCACACAACTCCCTAAGGCAATGTACTCAACTTGAAAAGTGGGAATTGCAACAAAGTTTTGTTTTCAACTATATAAGGAGATTAATGATTGTCCCATAAATTGGCAAGTCTCAGAAGTGCTCTTTCTATCCACCCTACATCCTGCAAAATTAGAATCAAAATATCCAATAATCTTAAAAGAATTGATGTGCCTAGGATACCAGATTCTTAAGTTTTTGGTCCCCAAAAGATATCTAAGAATTCTCTTAATTGCAGTCAGGTGGGATTCTTTAGGATCATCTTTAAATATAGCACATAGACAAATATTAAACATTATAACAGGTCGGCTAGCAGTCAGGTAAATTAAAGATCCAATCATCCCTCTATACTTCTTTTGATCAACAGATTTTTCATTTGGGTCTTTATCCATTTGTCCACTGGAGGTCATGAAGGTAATTATTGGCTTTGCTTTATCCATTTTATATTTATTCAAGATGTCCTTTATGTACTTTGATTGATTTAAAAATATTTCATCATCCAATTGTCTTATGTTAAAACCCAAAAAGTATGACAACTCTCTCATCATACTCATCTCAAACTCCTTACTCATTGTTTTAGAAAAATCATCACATGACTTTTTATCAGAAGATCCAAAAAGTATATCATCAACATAGATCTGAATAAAGAGTAACTCATCTCCTACTTTTCTCAGAAAAAGGGTGGTGTCTATGCTCCCCTTAACAAATTTCCTCTTTAGTAAGAATGTGTTAAGCCTCTCATACCAAGCTCTTGGTGTCTGTTTTAATCCATATAAGATCTTTTTTAATTTGAAAATATGATTTGAAAATTGGGAATTCTCAAAATCTTGGGGTTGCTCTACAAACACATCCTCTTTTATTACCCTATTTAAAAAGGCACTCTTAATATCTATTTGATAAAGCTTAAATCCCTTATAACAGATAAAGGCTAGTAGCACTCTAATGACTTCCAATCTATCTATAGGACCAAATGTCTCCTTAAAATTAATCCCTTCTATTTGGTTGTACCCCTTAGTCACCAATCTCGCATTATTCCTAATCACCACACAAGAATCATTCATCTTATTCTTAAAGATTCATTTTATTCCAACTACATTTTGTCTCTTTGGCCTTTCTATAAGATCCCAAGCTTCATTCCTAACAAATTTCTTTAATTCCTCTTGCATGGCTAAGATCCAAACTCATCAAACAAGGCTTGATTAATGTTGGTGGATTCAGTCATTGAGATAAATACATAGTGGTTCACTTCCTTCCTAAGTCTGTGTCTAATTCTAACACCTTCAGAAAGGTCTCCTAAGATCAAATCTTTAAGATGACTCAAAGAATATCTCTAATCTCTAGGCAGTGTTTGTGTAGGTTCAATCCTTTCTCAAGATTTATATTTTCTACTCCTTGGATAATCTCACCTACTCTTTCAGTTTTTAGGACTACCCTCTTCACTAAATTTTCAACTCCTTTGGAAATCTCTCCAACACCATCTTCATCCTTAACTCTAGACTCCTTACAATCATATTCATCAAACAATACATGAGTAGTCTCCTCCACAACCAATGTCCTCTTATTAAACACTCTAAAGGATTTCGCATCACTTAAAAATCCCAAGAACATTCCTTAATTAGATTTTGGGTCAAATTTCCCTAAGTGTGACTTCCCATTATTAAGAATGAAAATCTTACAACCCAAGACATGGAGGTGGGAAAGGTTGGGTGTCCTACCCTAAAAAATCTCATAGGGTGTCTTATCAAGTTTGGCTCTAACATTCACCCTATTCAATACATAACAAGCTGTGTTTACCACTTCAGCCCAAAATTGTTTTGAAAGTGAATACTCAGTAAGCATGGCTCTAGCGGCTTTTACTAAGGTCAGGTTCTTTCTTACAGCTACCCTATTCTGTTGAGGGGTCATAGGAACTGAGAAGTTGTGGCTAATCCCCTTATCCTTACAAAAGTCTCCAAATCTCTCATTTTCAAACTCTCCCCCATGGTCACTATGGATGGTCATGATCTCACAAACTAACATTTTCTGAATCTAAGTGGAGAAGGATCTAAACTCATCAAAAGACTCGCTCTTATGAGACAAAAATTTAATTCAAGTGAACCTCAAGTAGTCATCAACAATCACAAAACCATAGACTTTTCCCCTTAAATTGGCAGTGCAAATGGGTCCAAACAAATCCATGTGAAGGACTTCTAAAGGTCTTGAGGTGCTAATGTCCTTAATGGAATAAAAAGAGGATTGAACTTGCTTCCCTAGTTGGCAGGCATCACACAAATGATCTTTGGTGAACTTAAGCTTGGGGACACCTCTAAATAGATCCTTTTGGGTCAGTCTTCTAAGGGTTTTCATAATGACATAATACCTCTAGCATGACATAACCTCCTATGCCACAACAAAAAATCATCAGTAATAATTTTTAAATAAAATGAAGCAGCATATTCAATATTATTTAAATCAAGCATGTAAACATTGTTGATCATCTTTCCCTACAAAACAATGTTGTTATTCAAGCTAATAATGCATGTGTTTGCCAAAAAATTTATGATGAAGCCCTTATCGCATAGTTGACTAATGCTTAGCAAGTTGTATTTCAATCCATATACAAGCAAAACATATTCAATCAAAAGACTCTTGGAGTTCCCAATTATACCCGCGACCACAACTTTCCTGGTGGTGTTGTCTCCAAGAGTGACCTTGCCTCCAACTCTGGCCTCCAGCAAAATGAATTGGTTGGCATCTCCAGTCATGTGTCATGAGCATCCGCTGTCCAGGTACCACATGATCTCATGAGGTCTTTTGTGAGAGCAAGCCTACAAAAACATCAAATTCAGATTTAGGAACCCAAATAGGTTTGGGTCCCTTCTTATAAAAAGAAGAATGCAATGCATATATGTTATGCTATGAATCATACAATTTAAGTGTCCACACCCAAAGTATACTATGGTGAATAGTGCAAGTGCGTGAAATGTGTCCTAATATGACACATAAAAAATATCTAACACCAGGAAAGGATTTGCTAATTTGTTCGAGTTATAATGACTCTTTCTAGGTTTTGGCTTTAGATTAAGTGTGGGTGTAGTCCTATTTTTCTCAAGTGCATTCAACTCAGCTTTAAACCTCAAGTTAGCACTTTCCAAAATAGTATTATCAACTCTCATATAGTACTCCATATGCTTAGATTCATCAATATATGTCTTAAAATTAGATTCAAGTGAGGTGTTGGATGCTTTCAATGAATCATCCTCAATAAACAATTGAGAATGTTTTTTATTCAATTCATCAAACTCATCAAGTAATGACTTGTGATTGCTATAAATTTGGGAGTGATCTTTCAATAAAATTTCATGTTCTTTTTACAAATTCAATAATTCTAATTTCAAACAAACATACAATTTCTTAAGTTTCCTATATGATGCATGAATTTTTTCACACACTTCAAGTAATTGTTCATAGGTTTATTTCACATACCTCTTCTTGTTCAGACTCACCAAGATGATCACCGGCCATCAAGCACAAGTTTGTCGTCTCCTCCTCAGCTTTAGTCTTAGAGGAGTTCGATGCAGAATCTACCTAAAATGCCTTTTAGAACTGCTTCTTATCCTTTTCCTTTCTAAACTTGGGTTTCTCCTCACGTTTCTCCCTGCTTGAGTGATCCTTAAGTGTAGGACAATCAGCTTTGACATGTCCAGGCTTCAAGCGTTCATAACAAACAACATCAGAAGAGCTTTTAAAATGTTTGTTATCCTTACATTTTTTCCACTTATAATGATGCTTACGATTCTTCCTTCAAAAGCTTTTGAATTGCCTAGTGATAAAGGCAACATCATCGCTTTCATACCTAGAAGAATTTGTATCCGTATCATTAGCCTTCAGTGCCACAGCTTTCTTTCTTCTTCTCACCTACATCAAATTGTCTTTGGTTTACCCCTTGCTCGTAAGCAATGAGTGACCCAAGTAAATTATCAACATAATAAGTATTGAAATCCTTAGATTCAGTAATTACAGTAATCTTAGCATCAAAAGAAGAAGTTAAGCATCTCAAAATTTTATTCACTCTTTCATAATTAGTTAGCTCTCTTTCTAAGGCATGCAATGAGGTGACAATTTGAGTAAACCTAGTATACGTGTCTTAAATTGATACAGTAAGTTTCACACAAAAAAGTTCATAGTCATGCAATAAAATTTCAACCTAGATTGCTTAACTTCATTTATTCCTTCATAAGTGAAACACAATCTATCCCAAATTTCTTTACCAGTAGAACACGTTGAAACCCACATATAATCTTCTGATTTTAAAGCACAAAAAAACAAAGTTCAAACATTTCGCATTTAGTTGCACTAAATCCCTATCATCATAAGTCCATTCAGTAAAATAAAGTTCAGTTTTAATGCCATTAATTTCACGAGATGAAGGTTAATATCCATATTTAACAAGCTTCCACATGAGATAGTCAATCGATTGTAAAAATATAGACCTGCGAGTTTTCCAAAAATTAAAACAAATTTTATCAAACAATGGTAGTCGGATAATAGAATATCCTTCCACAATTTTTCGATAATCAAAGTTAGCCATTGATCAAAATTCAAAAGTTTTCAAAAACTATATTTTATAAATCCCGCTCTGATATTACTTGAAAGTTTATTAGGGATGTTAAGCCTTTATGAACTATTCCCAAGGCTAATCAAGAGGGGGGATGAATTGACATTTAAAATTTTCTTCAAAGAAAATCACAAACACAGCCAAACAATCACCACAGAATTTAAAGTGCAAAAATTAAATGTGGAAGTACAATAAAAAAGAACAAATTAAAATTTATAATGGTTCGTTCAACTTGACCTACGTCCACTCCTCGAAGACTCTCCTCCGAGTATTACACTAAACCTAATGTCTCTCCTTTTTCCCCTATAGTAAGTCCATGAAGCCCATAAAAAAAATTCCTATCCACCAACCCCGGTGAGGCAGAGAATCTAACTACTTTTACTTCCTCCTGAAGGAGGAAGAGAACCCAACTTCTTTTTCTTCCTCCTAAAGAAGACAAAGAATCCATCTGTTTTTGCTTCCTCTTGAAGCAGACAGAGAATCTTGATCAGTTGTTGAAGTAGACCTCTCTAAAACCCTAAAGGAACTAGAGACTACGATCAGAGAAGATGACGAGGATCTTTTCTTGGATCAACCTTTGTGAAACCCCTTATAAACTCCCTGTCACAAGATCCTCTCTCTCTCTTTCTCCCTTGCTCTTCCTCTCCTCATGGCTCTCTCAAGTCAAGACAGCAGCAAAAAGATCTCCTCTTGAAAAAACATGAAAGATTTTAAGCAAGGGCTCCAATTTGCCCTAATTAGCAACTAATCAACAAATATTGCCCTATCGTCTTGTACGATTAGTTCAAGTCATCAAATATCATCCAAATAATCACCCTGGATGGATGTCTAGATGATGGAAAAATAACTAAATCATATATGACGATCTCACGATCATTCGGGATGATTATTACAAAATGAAACAATATCATCTAGCACATTGCCTTGAATGGATATGTATATGATGGAAAATGAAATTGATAATCTAGGCCGATCTCATGATTATCCTAGACGATTAGTTCAATTCAGTACATATTGTTTAGAGCATCACCTGGAATGGAACTAGGCTGATTTTTTATCATCCAGGAAGAACTAAGGTTTGTGAACTTATCATGTCGAATGATCCTGCGATTGTTCGTGATGATATGATCAGGCAATCAAATCTTAATTGTTTTAATTAATTACCAAATTAATTTAGGTATAATTGTACTACATCACCAAGGATAATATCTTGGACGATGTCCAAAAATAAAAGATGCCTAAATAGATACGACGACTGATTCTTTCTGATTTGAGTCTATCATCTCGGATGATTAAAAAATCATCCAGGATGATTCGATTAATTACGACTGCTTTAACCAAGATGCCCTAACCAGGATCTTTCCAGACGATGTGATCAAAAACAAAAAACTTTAAAATAGTCAGAAATTTCCCCCCAAGTATGTGTGTGACAAGGTTACTTAGTATCAGTACCCACAATGTTTATAATTGACTCAAGAAATGGTAAAAGACACTTGACGTACATTATGAACTGATTTAGTCGTAATCTACCCAATCTTGAGCTAGTTCGATTTGCAATTTAATCTTGTGGACCTGAAATGTTAATAGGAAAGACAGTCATAGAAAAATAAAAATATTTGCTATCATCAAAATTCTATTTCTTGAAATCAGATTCCCAACACCGACTATAAAATTGATCTCAAGAAGAAAATGAAAGAATTTTATTAACAAAATTGAAAGTAATGAGGGTTTTGACAATATGCAAAGTAAGGAAGATCTCATCAAACGACTTGAAAAATTACTATAAAATAGTTGTTATATTATAATGTTGGATGACACATGGAGCATTGACACATGAGAGATCATTAAACGTGCTCTACCTAAAAACAACAATCGAAGCAGAGTAATAGTCACAACGTGGATAGAGGGAGTTGCAAACAATTACAGCGCTGATGCTGGTGGGGCTGACTACATCGATTAGCTAGAGCCGCTCTCAAAGGAAAAGTCAATGGAATTGTTCCAAAAGAGAGTGTTTGGTCCCAGTAAGCACTGCCCAGAGCATCTAAAGAATGTAGCAAATGATGTTCTTACAAAATGTGGTGGACTTCAACTGCGATTGTTGTAATGGCC
Source organism: Dendrobium nobile (assembly GCA_022539455.1). Classification (NCBI taxonomy): domain Eukaryota; kingdom Viridiplantae; phylum Streptophyta; class Magnoliopsida; order Asparagales; family Orchidaceae; genus Dendrobium; species Dendrobium nobile. The sequence goes on from CM039723.1 coordinate 25,520,955, forward strand.
GAAATTCTCAAAAGCATGCCAACTCTCAGCGACCTTCACATATGGACAACTTTTCTCAACAACTTATCCTTAGTGCTTGAAACCAAACCAAGTCTTGAAGGCATGAAGCAGGTGTTGCTTCTTAGCTACAATCACCTCCCACACCTTCTTAAGTCTTGTTTTTTTATATCTTGGCATTTTTACAGAGGACCATCTCATCAAATGCAAGAATTTGATTCAACTATGGGTAGCAGAGAGGCTAGTCAACAACCAATATTCCATAAGCGCAGAGCTTGTAGCTGAGTACAATTTCAATGAGCTGGTTAGTAGAAGTATTATCTTGCCGTCAGAAATGGGTAGGAATGTGAAGGTGAAAAGCTGTCAAATTCATGATGTCATTCTTGAAGTTATTGTAATCAAGTCAACTGAGGAAAATATGGTTTTATTTCATGGTAAGCTTAGCAGAGAAACTCTTCCAGCCAAAAATGTGATTCGACGATTATCTCTTCCGAAAGAAAGCAATCAAATTTGATGCATTCAAGATAATGTTGACCTATCACAGGTTACATTGTTGTCAATTTATGGTTACGAAAAGATCCCAGCCTTACTTCCAAGATTTAAATTACTGAGAGGCTTGGTGTTTGAATATTTTCAATTTAACCATGATGTAGAAATGGGTAGCTTCTTATGAATTATTTCTGAGTTCATCTTTGATACTTGAGTCTGAAAAAAAACTTATCTAAAAACTTATTCAAAAAATTTAAAGTCTGCCTTCCTCAAATCCTTAAGTAAGCTTCATAATTGGTTTACATTGGGCATGCATTATATTGGCATACAAAGGCTATATTCCTAAATTGCGAAACTTCAACAGCTTCGCCATCTTCTAATGCATTGTTAAACTATGAAACTTAGAGTGTTGAGAAATCTCAAGGATCTGCAAACAATGGAGGGCTTAGAAATTAATAGCATGAAAAAAGCTGAGGAACTAGGGTGCCTAACTCAATTGACAAAGCTATGGATTAGAGTGGTTTCTACATCCCTAAAAATATATACCTCCTTACGTATTTCTCTGGAAAAATTAAGTGGGTCTCTTCTGAAATTACTAGATGGACAAGAGGGGGGGGGGGGGGGGTGAATTGTGAAAGATTTATAGCAATAAATAAAACCTAAATAGGAGTTCTAATATTTTTGAAACTTTTTAAGGTTTTAACATGAAAAACAACATGCAATAATGGAATCCTGTTCAATCACAATATTTCACCAAGCGGTTATATTAAAAATAAAAATGCATGCAAGAATAAAAACGATAAGGAAAAAGCACACCGGATTTTTATAGTGGTTCGGTCAAACCATGACCTACGTCCACTCCCCGGAGTCCTCCGCTCCAGGTATTTTACTACAAGCAATAGCTCTCCTTTTGCCTCCCTTGGCAAGGCGGAGAAGCCCTTACAATACTCCCTTTCACCAACTCAGCGTGGTGGAGAGCAAAACTCTGTTTTCACCCTCCTGGCGATGGCAAAGAACCTTCTCGTTTTTCTCCCTCCTGGAGAAGGCAGAGTACCTCGAGGTCACGGATGTAGAAGAGCCTTTCCCTTGGAGATCCTCCCAAAAATTCTTCTAGGGCCATAGGAGGAACAAGATGTGGCAAGTTCAGAGCAACCGTGTGATCTCCCTCACACCTCTTCTCCCTCACAACGCTCACCTTCTCCTTCCTCTCTCAAACCCTAAAGAACTTCTCAAGATCTCTCTCCCTCGGAATCCCTCTCTAGCCACGTTCTCCTCTCTAATTCACACACACAAAACATTACAATTTTGATACCTAAAAACGGGCTCCAAAATCCCTGAAATCTCAAAGTAGCCATTACTATCATACAGTATGATTTATACACGTACAGTATGATATGTATAAACAGACTTCGTCCTGGTACGAAGTGGTACGAACAGTTCAAAAACATTCATACAATACGATATTAAATCGTACTGATCAATTGGTATCAGAGCTTGTTTTTCAAAAATAGTGTTTTAGAAAACCTTGAAAAAATGATCATGTCGCATTTTGGTAATCGTAATAATGCAGAGGGTTATTCTATAACCCATCCACCTTTTTTTGATAACATTCCGTTTGATTTTTGAAAAATTAGAATGTCTACTTTTTTACAATCTATTAATTGCTGCATTTGGATGTTAGTGAATGATGAATATGTTGCACCATTTAAAATTGTTAATGGATTGAAAACTCCTATACCTTTTAATAAATGGAGCAATGAGGATAGGGATTTAGTCCAACTGAATGCTGAATGTTTAAATTACTTTTTCTATGCATTGAACTCTGAGGATTATATGAGAGTGTCTACCTGTGCCACTGGTAAGGAGATTTGGGATAGACTGTACATTACATACGAAGGAACAAGTGAAGTAAAACAGTCTAGGCTTAACATTTTACTGCATGATTATGAACTCTTCTGCATGAAACCTAGCGAAACAATATCTGACATGTACACTAGGTTCACCCAAATCGTGACATCCTTGCATGCATTAGGTAGAGAGATTTTAAATTCTGAGAAAGTAAATAAAATTCTTAAATGCTTACATAGTTCCTATGATGCAAAGATAACTGCTATCACTGAATCTAAAGACCTTAACATTTACTCTATTGATAATCTCCTTGGGTCACTCATTGCATACGAGCAAGGAGTGAGTCAGATATAAAGTGATGCAGGTGAAAAGAAGAAGGAGAGAACGGTGGCATTAAAAGCAAACAACTCAGAAAGTGAAAGCTCTGCAGGGGAGGAAGAGGATTAGATAGCACTGATAACCCGACAGTTTAAAAACTTCCTGAAGAGAAAATAGAAGCGTCATCAGAACAGTTAGAATAAAGGTAAGAGCTCATGGTTCAATAAGATTTCATCTAATACAATCTATTTTGAGTGCAGGAAGCCAGGTCACCTTCGAGCTGATTGCCCCAATCTGAGGAGAAAATCGGCTAAGAAGAAAAGAGATGACAAAGGTAAATACAAGAAAGGAAAGATAAAGACACAAAAAGCTTTTTGGGACGCTCTGCCTAAGAATCGTCAAAAGAAGAAGCAGAGGAGGAGGTAACAAATTTGTGTCTTATGGCTAATGATAACCTTGATCAATCGGCTCAAGATAAGGTATATCAACTTTTATATGAAGAATTATTACTTATTTCTGAAAATATCCATGACTCGTATAGGAAATTGAAAAAGATGCATGCTAAGCTTAATGTTGAATTTAGTTCTTTACAATCTGAGCGTGCTAACTTGTTTAAAGAAAATTCTAATTTAGATAGAGAACATATATTGCTTCTTGATGAGTGTGATGCATTAAATAAGAAGTACATTGAACTAAAAGAAGCGCATGAATCTTTGAAAATAAAGCATATTGAACTAAATGTAGAGTTTGACAAACTAGAGGGAGTTGTATGGGAGATAGATCATAGTAAGCATTTGCTAATATGAGAAGTTAATGAGTCGACATCCCAAAATAAAACATTTAATAAAAGAATCAAAGAATTAGAAAAAGAAGTTGCATCACTTACATTAGGC
>CM039723.1:25524599-25634603 GCA_022539455.1 Dendrobium nobile
GCGAGTCGAAACAAACTTGATAAAGGATTGTTGGAGGAAGGAGAAATCCTTGACTCTGCAGTGGATGGCTGTTTAAATTAGAAGAAGACAATTTGAGAACAAAGTCCATGAGCATCACGGAAGATTGATATGGCAAGCATCACTCATATTCTAAAAGGAGGTAGTCTTTCTCTGGACAAAAAAAACAAAACTTATTAAAGAACTCAAATCTCTTGGTGCGGGTAATATTATCTCTCATATAGAAAAGGTGAAAGTGGAAAAGCTAAAAAGATTGGGGGTCCTTCCCCCATCTTTAAAAAATGAATTCTTTTGATGTTTGGAATTGTAGAGGAGCCAAGAAAGTGGAGGATGCTTCATATCTCAAGGAAGTGGTGAAGGATTATAGAGTTTTCTTTGTTGGTTTGTGGAAACGAAGATTAGTCTTTGGACACCAACCAAATTCGAAGCTTTTGGGTAGCAACTGGAATTTTTCATGGTTCCTGCTTGTGTCTTTCAGGAGGTTTATTGTATTTTATGGAGGAAGGATTAGCTGTTTTTTTAGTTTTGGAGGCTTCTTCTCAGTTAGTGGTGGGGAAATTGGAGGTAATCGGAAAGGGGAGTTGGATTGTTGCTTCTGTATATGAAAGTACTGATAGTCAAGAAAGAAAATTGGTTTGGGAGAGTCTGGAGCAATATTGTTCGGTTGATATACCTATGGTGGTTGGTGGTGATTTCAACTACATTCTTTCTCAAGATGAGAAGAGAGGTGGGAGGAAATTTAGCATGTCACAAGGTCCAAGGATTTTCAGCAATTTTTGATAATATGATCTTCATGAGGTTAAAGCTTCAGGTCCATGGTTTACTTGGTGCAACAATAATCTGGTAGTGCCGCATTTTGGAAAAATTAGACAGATGTCTAATTAACTCCTTGGCACTGAACACTTTACAGATTGCTCTTGTCAAACATTTATTCTCGCTTTGCTTCGGACCATTGTCCGATTCTTTTTTGAGATGTTTAATCAGTGGAAACATTAAAAGAGATATACGTTATAAGGAAGTTTGGGCTTCTTATCATGGTGCAACAGCTTTAGTAAGGAAGATCTGGAACGGAAATCTGTTGTAACCCAGCTTCGGTTCTTAATTGGAAATTTAGAAAAGCTCTAAGAGTTTTTTTTCTGGAGTAGGGAAAAACACCGAATTTGAGAATTTAAATGAGCTGAGAGATAAGTTAAAAAGAGAAATTCTGGAAAATTCAGTTGGAGGAATCAGTGAAAGGTATTTCAGTGGAAAGTCTTCAATTGCTTAGATTCAAAATCAATGAACTTAATGTCACTTTAGCTCGTCTCAACGCTTGGTGGAAGCAAAGAGCTAAAGTAAGGTGGATGGAAGAAGGTGATTGTAATTCTTACTTTTTTCATGCCTATGCTGAATGGCAGCATAGAGTTTGCTCTTTGGATGGGTGGCCGGACCCGTCTAATACGATTAGCAAAAATGATCAATGTATGATGGATGCTGATTTTACTAGAGAAGAACTTCAATTGGTGGTGGATAATTCTGAAAGAAATATCTCTCCGTGTTTAGATGGGATAACCTTCTCATTCATGAAAGATTTTTTGAATGTGAATAAGGATGATGTGTGGGCTGCAGTTTTTCAATTCTTGTCCTCTTGTGTTATGGAACAGTCTTGGAAAGAAACTTTGAATGTGCATATTCCAAAGATCAAATGTCCTCAAGAACCATCCCATTTCCGGCCTATTAGTCTTTGCATGACTATATACAAAGTTATAGCTAAAATGATACTGAACAGGTTGGAAAAGGTTATTCATAAACTCATATCGGTGGATCAAGCGGCTTTTGTTAGAGGCCGCTCCTTGTCTGATCATGTGCTGGTGGCACAAGAGGTTTTTAATATGTTCAGATGGTCCAAATCTAAAGGTGGTTTGTTAGCAATCAAGTTGGATATGGAGCAGGCGTACCATAGCATGGGATGGGATTCTTTAAGGCAAGTTCTATTTCATTTTAAATTTCCTCCTAAGTTTATGGAACTCTTATTGCATTGTGTGCTCAATCCAAAATTTTGCATTTTGATTAGTGGGAAGAAGACGGATTGGATTGATGGAAAGTGTGGATTTAGGCAAGGTTTCCCTTTATCCCCTTTTCTTTTCATTTTGTGCTCACAAATTCTGTTTGATGCTTTATGTTTAAGGATAAGTAGGGGTATCTCTGTTTCTCAGTTAGCCCCTAGAATTTCTCATTTACTGTTTGCGGATGATATTCTAATCTTCTCAGAAGCCAAGGTGAAGGAATTTAAGGAGTTGAGGAGGATTATAAACAATTATTGTCATTGGACTGAACCGAAAGTTAATTACTCTAAGTCCATGATTTTGTTTGGGAAACATACAAGGAAAAGAGTTCAGAAGAAAATAATTAAGCTTCTTAACTTTAAACATGTTAAGGAGATCAGTTATCTTGGTATTAAAATGGCTTTGAGGAGGTTGAGGCCATCAGATTTCCAAACTCTTTTAGATTCAGCGGCTGGAAGGCTGAATACATGGGGTTCGAAAAACATCTCTTTGGAAGGTAGATTGATCCTGGTAAAATCTGCTTTTTTATCATTATCACTATTCTTATCATCTCTTTCTCTTGTTCCTTTAAGCATTTTGAAGGAATTTGATAAGATGTGTAAAGGATTCTTATGGAGAAAAGGGGATGGTAATGCTGGTATTCACTACGTTTCTTGGGGCATGCTTTGTAAGCCCAAATATGAAGGGGGTAGAGGTTTATTCTCGGCTGTTTCAAAAGTTGGTCCACTTCGGGCCAAATTTGCTTTGAATTTCCTTAGCAATCCCAATTCTGTTTTGAACCAGATTTTAAGAGCTAAATATGGAGAAGATATATGGTCCTCTTCCGTTAAGAATGGGTGCTCATCGGCTTGGAAAATCATTACTTTGGGTGCTAAGTTTCTTAGAAATGTAGTTAGATGGAGGATTTCCAATGGAGATTCAATCAATTGGATGTATGATTCGTGGATATTGGATAGATGTATTGCTAAGTGGCCTACCTTTGTTAATGTTCAGAATTTCTCTGAATTCTCTCTTAGCTCCTTCATTTCTGATGGCCAGTGGAATTTTGACAAGTTGAAAGAAGTTTTTGGAGTTCATCTGATTGAAATCATCTCTAGTATTCTGATTGATGATAGCAGGCAAAGTGATTGGTTGGAAATTATCGGGAAGTTTTCTGGTAAGTCTATCACTGCATTGGCTTCTTTAGCAGCTATGGATCATGAGGAGAAGATTACTCAATGGGATTGGATGAGGAAGCTGAAGCTGAAACCAATTATTGATTTGTTTTGGTGGAGAGTCTGTAACAATTCATTACCGACTTATTCTTTTCTTGTGACTAGAAAGTTGATTACTTTGATTAATTGTCCAAGGGGATGTGAGGAGGAGGAAAACAGTAACCATATTGTGAGCAATTGTTCTAAACTAAAAAAAGTTATTTTGTTACTAAATAACTGGGGATTTAATGTTCCGATTTTTAATAGTCTGACTGACTGTATGGTAGGACTTCAGAGGTTGCTGGATAAGAATGCTTTGGTGGCTACTATGTTTTGTACAGTTGTATGGCTTGTATGGAAGAGCAGATGTAGATTGGTAAATGGTGACAAAGAATATTCCGAGAACTATATAGCTGCTAATGCAGTTTCCTATGCTTTAAGGAGCAATTTCTTAAACTTTAACCAGATAACTGGAATGCTAACCAGCAATTGCTGTCTTTTCATTGGCATCCCCCTCCCTCCGGCTGGATAAAAATTAATGTTGATGCAGCTATCAAGAAGAACAATGTTGCTGGTATTGGTGGTGTGGCTAGAGATGGCAATGGGAAATTTCTAATAGCCTTCGGCTATCAGCTTTTGCACTGGGATTCGGCTCAATTGGAGATGCTAGATGTGTTGTATCTGAGGAATGTGATCCAAGAGTGGATGTTTGAAGTGCAAGGGGTTATCATAGAAGGAGACAATTTCAATATCATTAAAATACTTCAGAGGTCGATCAAGAGATGGAAGGTTAGTAAAGTAATTGAAGATGAGTTGGCTTTTTTACTGAATTTTAAGTAAGTTACTTTTTCTTGCTCTAGTAGATATGGCAATAAATTAGCGGATATATGCGCTAATTGGGCTTTGAATGGGTCGTTTTTTTTTGGAGGATCTTCATTTTGATTTTGTTCCTTCTTCCTTCTTCCTTCTTGTATTGTTTGAAGGAGGAAAGTAGTATTCAAGGTTTGACTTGAGGGTTTGGTAATTGTTTTTTTTTCTGTTCTTTTAATGCAATTTTTTGCATTTCCTTCAAAAAAAAAAAATGTAACAAGTATCCCGAAGGATAGAAATCTCATTCACCTATTTTAAATACAAAATTAACTCCAAGATAGGCTTTAGTTGACGTCCAGATATTTTTCTCTATTAATGAACTAAGATATAGTTTACTTTATACTAAGGTCTTGGGTTCCTATAGAGGCAAGCCTCTATACTCAATTACATCACTGAAGAGAAAGATTTTGTTTAAAGTGGAGAATAGACTCTAAATTTATAATATGATCTTTTATATAAGTGAGCTATTTTAAATACTTAAAAATAATAACATTTCTTTTTAAAATCATTTAATTTTATAAAAATACATTTGATTCCCATTTATTTATTCTTTTATTTATTATTTATGATCAATATGAGGTGTTCATATATGTATGGGCTTATACCTACTTGAAATGAGCTGCTAGCTAATAAACGACTACACAAGCAATCAACTTAAATGTAGTATATGGTACGACTAGCTCTATCCAAAGAGATCGATCAAACTCTGAATCAACGACTCATGATGAATAAGCTAATGTTTAAGTTCAAGTGACTCTAACAAGATTATTCACTAAAAGCTCTACTTTTTATCTCATTTAATTATCCTATCAAAATTTTTTAACTCCCATATTTTGTAAGAAATTTTGGCAACATAACAACCCCATACCAACAAGAATAACACAGCATCCCTCGAGTGCAAGAAAATCCAATTGCTTTGCCATAAGCTTCTGTATGTTGCAAAAAGAAAATGCTTGCATTTATGAATGATATGTAAAGGACTTAGTGTATATGATACGTAGTACTATATCATCCTAGTAGTAGCATACACATTCTTACCAAGTCATAACGTGTACACTGAGGAAAGCCTAGGAAAATTCTACCCCATTAATGAAATCTACAATGCAATGATGCAATATATTAGTGTAATGTAATTAATTGAAAAATTACATAAATAAATAAAAAATTTATTCTTTTATTATTGAATATATACAATAAACTTTGACTCTACATGAAAGAAAAGGTTGTCAGGCTCCACCACCCTAAACCTACATTTTAAGCCTATATATATATATATATATATATATATATATATATATATATATACATCTACTTGAAGTCCTTGAGCTCCAAGTCTTCTATGGAATTTCAAAAGAGATTATCATCCAAAGCTGAGGACATCATCTTTTGGAGCCCTCCTTGTATATATAAACATGTTTATTTGACCCTTCCACTACTCATGAAAATATATAACTCAATCTATATACAAATATATTACTTACAGACTCTTGTACATATACATTATTTCCTATGTACGTTCTACTTTGACTCTTGAAGGAATATAAAGACATGAAAAGAGAGGATTAGTATATAAATAAAGTGCAACAATTGTGTAATATCCTAATACTTTTAATGCAGTCCCTAAAGAGCCTAAATGCACCAACATTAAATAACATGTATGATATTCTAGATTGCATAAGAATAAATAAACAAACAAATGGAGCTCTCCAAAATAAACACCCAACAAATAATCCACATTGTCGACCTTGCTTAGGCTAGAATTTGGTTATCCTAGCAAACCATCTAAGTGTGAAAGAGGTTATATGGCTTTTATATGTCCTATAAGGGTTTCATAGTTGTGTTGCATTAGCTTGAAATGTTTGTTTATTAAAGGCCAAAAGAAATTTTAGTTAAAGTTTACCTTGTATGAATTTAGATTTTAATGGTCAGAGTTATTTATTTAATTATAAAGATTTTATAGATTTTAAACACAAAGTGCAAGGGTTACTAATTTATAAATCCTAAGACTTATAAATGAAAAGCAATCATCCCCCATATAGAATAGATGATCACATAAAATCTTTAGAAGAATTATTTATGATTTGTTGGGGATAGAGAAAGGACCTTTCAATCCAATACACATACCCTCCAATTGGAGTAAAGTATTATGTATAGGGTCAATGTATTATTATTGTCTTCCTAAGAGTTATAAAATTTATACACTCATGCCTTCCACAAATGGAGGATAGCATGGTGCATGGAACCTTAAACTTGATATTTAAGTTTTATTAAATCTCTTTAAAAAATATGTGTATGCCCTGCAAAAAGTAATTAAGAATCACATAAAAAAATTTAGTGATTTAGATGTATCAAGGGCATCTAAATGTAATGTTGAAGTGCCCTCCAAGACAAATTAAGCACCAAGAATGAAAGTCTATTTATTTAATTCAAATTAAATATCAAATTTATTGATTAAAATAATTTTTTATCAAATAAACAATCAAATTAAATTTTTTTCAAATTTTAAATATTTATTGAACTTTTACTTTTATTTAATTATATGAATATTTAATTAATTCTTAATTTTTTATTAATTTAAGATAATACTAATGAATTATTTATGAATTATAATTAAATTTTATTAAAAAATTTATTTATATTGAAATAAATTAATCTTTAAATTTTTTTTATTTTTTATGTATTTTTAATTATATTTATTTTGTTTATTTAATTATACATGAAATTATATATTTAATGAATTAAAATTCAATTTTAATTGAAATTATAATTTTCTATTTTTATTTCTAATTTTTTTACTTATATTTTATTTTTAAGGAGTTTATTTAATTAATACTTAATCAAGCTTAATTAATTATTCCTAAAAATTTAAATAAATTTCAATGTGAATTTTATTTTTCTTTGATTTTAGGTTTAATTAGAAGTTGATTGAAGAGGATTTAGATTTTTTGTGTATTTTACTTGATTTATTATCAATTATTGAAGTTCTAACCCATAATGAGGCGTTAATGAAGATTAATTTTATTTTGATGTCAATTAATGTCAAATCAATGTAAATATTTTGCTATGGTGTGTGATGTCACAAGATTTACTATGTTTAAGTTTTACTCCAATTGAGCATAGGTATGAGCCCTAGAAATTTACCTAAGTTAGGTAGACATGGCCTTAAATATTGTCTTTAGATTTCACTATTATTGAATAGGTTTGACAATAAATATTCTTAACCCCTGCATACATACGCAAACAACCAAACCACAATAATTATGGTGTTCCAAAATTTTATGGATGGATCTTAAAGAACTATCGAGTTTGTAGATTATGAAATGACTCCAACTTTGATAATTCAATCAATATAAATATATACAAACAAATTGAATAAAATCAGTTAGAGAATGTAAAACATGTACTCAACTAATCCCCATAGGAATTTGAGCATAAGATACATGGCAAATGACATTGAGTGATCAAAGCATAAAATACTTCCAACTTACACAACATTGTATCCTCATTCCATTTTTTCGTTGAAATTGCATGTAATTATGGATCCATAGAATCCTAGAATGTAGCAAATAGATCAATATCTAATTCATAGTGAATTTTTAAAAAAATTCAATTTAAATTGTGAGTTAAAAGTTTAGAAATTAAATTATAATCTTAAATGATCTCAAATAATTCAATAAAAATTACTAAATGTGTCGAACATTCAATAATTTAATCCTACTTGAATTTGAACTTGAATGAAAAAGTACCTAAAGAGTAATGAGGGAAATTTGATAAATAAAAAAAGTTAGATTACTCTCTGAGTAAATATTATTCTCACCCATATTTATTTCTAGGCGAAAGGCATTTAATTATAAAGAAAACAATTATCTATTTGTTAATTTTTGGTGAGAAATGAATTACTTATGGATTTTCAAAGTGTCGGTTATTTAAAACCATTTAATAAAAAGTTTAAAATAAAATACATGAGTCGGTGATGAATTTATACGTGCTTATAGGTGATCGGGCCACCTTAGACGGTGGTGGCATTAATGTGCCACTTTTTACATATGGTGGTATCCCGGTGAACCACGCATCATCGCATTACTTACCACATACACATTGGATGATGCTTATGGCTGCTAGACCGACACAGACTGAAATAAACGGGTGTGATTAGGGCTGCAAACGAACCGAGCCGAGCCGAGTATGTGAGTGTTCATGTTTGAGTTCATTTAATATCAGCTTGTTCAAGTTTGGTTCATGTTTGCTTGAGCTTTAGCGTTTGTGTTCATGTTTGGTTCATTTAAATTAAGGAGTGTTTATGTTCGGTTCATGTTCAGTTCATGTTTGTTTGTTTAGTGTTTATCGAGCTTGTTCGCGATAATCGCGAACATATTTAACGAATTTTTTTAACTATCAAATAAACACATACATGAACATATCTATGAACAAATACATTTATAATTAAAGCAATTGTCTATGTAACAAAGGTAATGATTATTTATATTTATTAACTCTATATTCAAATATTAATTATTTTTATCAAGCTTTTTCACGAGTTCAAAATCGAACATGAATCGAGCTTTTATCGAGCTTCTTATCGAGCTTAATGTCGAGCTTGTTCACGAACTTCAAATGATGTTGTTCACGAACATAAATGAGCCGAATACATTAGTGTTCAAGTTTGTTTATTTAAGAATCGAGTATTTAAAATATTGTTCAAGTTTGTTTGTTTAGTTAATTAAACGATCGCAAACGAGCTTTAATCGAACCGAACAACGAGTAGCTCGCTGAACGTTTGGTTCGCTTGCAGCCCTAGGTGTGATTATGTTAGACATAAAGAAAAATGTTGTTTGATTTCAAAGGGCTGAAATAGGACATATCATCCAATGAGATCAAGGTCATTTGATCCAAATAGAACTAATCGAATGGGTATGAACTCATCTTCCTCATTTAGCCAACCGAAACCCTAATCTCATATTTTATTTTAAATGCTTCATGTAATGATTTAAATGGTTTAAAACTTTAATATGAGTAAGAAAATGATTGAATTACATACTAGGGAAGTGATTTCATGAGTTTTGGTGGTTTCTACTAAACGTTATTTGAAAATATAGCCTAGATTCTAGGGTTTTGTGTTTACCATCTCACAGTCAATCTCAGGAAAAGTTTAATAGCTCTTTTTCCTCATCTTAAAACTCCTTTAAAAATTTGCAGGAGAACTCAAGCCTCAAAAATGAATGGATGGAGAGTTGAAGGAGTTTGGATGGACGAGCTTACAAGACCCAGTCAACCTCAATGCCAACAAGCACTAAAACATTAGAAAATAGATAGGAGATGCTTAGGGACATTTAGGAGAACAAATCAAAATGCTAGGAGGTCTGGAGAATGGTTGGGTAGTAAATAGGGGTTGAATGATGTTTTTGGGTGGTTCTACACTACTCAACTATTTGAGCCCACTTGGACGATTGTAATTAATGAGGTGCAGTACTTGGATGAAGGCTAGTTGGCCAGGGTTATTAAAGAGTAGGGAGAGTGGTTGTACAAGATGAAAATGAAAAAGGGGGGTTTTCAAGTAGAGGGGACCACTTGGGCATGCTTTGGTTGAACCATTAGTTGAGCTAGGTCGGGTAAGCATTTAGGAATCTTCTGGAGTGATTTGAATGAGCTTTATGGGCTAGATTTAAAGAAGATAGCCTAGGCTAGTAGTGGTAATCAGCATGAGGCTCATATGATTTTTTTTTACCATTTAACCTATCAAATTGGTCAAGGGCTGCTGAGGTGGAGTATGGGAGAGTATAACATGAGCTTCTACGTAGAGGGCCATAGGCTATAATGAAGGTTTGATGATTTGAGGAGAATGTTGACTATGAAGGGCTTCTCAAGTTAGTTGAATTGACTAATTTGACATGTACCTGTTCAAGGGTGGTGATCTAGATTTGAGGGAACATTACCAGGAGATAGTTATGTGAAATCCAAGGAGTCTAAGGGTATAGATTTAACATAAGATCAAATGAGTCTATGTAGGATGGTGTATGACCACACATGGTGATTTGACGAAGTCAAACCACCCATGGTGTGACTCATGGTGGGTTAAGAGATATTTGAATTGTACATTGGAGTGTTTGTGAGGGATTGAAGAGCTTGATTTGGTTGCATGTCCCAATAGGTCGATTTTGTCCAAGTATGGGCTCAATTGACCAAGTTAAATATTAACTAGGTCAGGTGAAAGACATTCCAAGTTATTAGGAGTGACATTCAAAGGATTTTAATAAAGACCAGGTTTCATTTAGAGTTTGATTTAAGGTAAAGGGAGCTTGGTCTCAATTGATCTAGCTTGAGCTAGGTCAACTAGGTCAAGTTGATTAATCATAGACTCAAATAGTTAGTGAGGGATGATTTGATATATAGGTCTCCTAGTGAAGAGATTTGAATGTGATTAAGGTCAAAGGAGTCAGTATAGTTATCTAGGCAGTGCAGTGAGCCACCTGATTACAATACAGGGGTGATTGAGATGTAAATTAAAGATTAAATGAATGAGGCATTGATTGAGTGTATGTTGGTTGGTGGTAGGTTTGATTGATAATTGAATAATTATAGCTTGAGTAATGTAAAATCATTGTAGATTGCTTGGAGGTTTGACTGAAGTGTTATTTGTAAAATGATTAAGATTCAGATGATTGTTAAGTGTTTGTAGATTGATTACAAATTTATAGTTGAATGATTTATTACAAATGATTGAAAGCTAAAGTGATTGTAAATGAAGTGATTATGAAATCACTGATTGTAATTCAGAATGTTTATAGATTGGTGATTGATGATTGATTTTAGGGTGTTAATTTTACAGATAATTAAACATATGATTGAGGTTCTTTGAAGATTTATTGGAGGTTTGGTCGAAGTATTTATAAGTTGAGTGGATTGATTGATTGATTAACTGATTATTTAAGTGATTGAAGTATAACTGAAGGTTAATTGATTGATTGATTGTTAAATGATTAACAACTCTGTGATTGTCAACCATTTAATTGACATTTTGGAATTTAATGATTTTTTATGACCACATACAAAAATAGGGTCAAGAAATGGACCCCCAATATGTGTGATGAACTTGAAGGGTAAATCACAAGTGTTTGCATTGATTTAGGAGATTAATAGAATCCAAGAAATTGTGACTTGATCGAAAGAAAATTTTTTAAACAAGTTGTTACGGGACTTAACTTAGAGATTAATTATTAGAGATAAAAAATTAGACTTTGAATAGGAGATCAATTCCCAAGAAAGGATGGATGTTTAAATGGGAGATTGATTCCTAGATGAATAAATTTAGAACTTGGTTGATAGATTGATTATTAAACAGATAGATTTAGACTTTGATTTAGGAGATCAGTCCCTAGCTAGATCAAGAATGATGCTCGAAAAGGAGATTGATTTTTGAATGAGAGAATTAAAAACCTAGCTGATAGATTAATTATCAGAGATATAGATTTAGACTTTGACCTGGGAGATCATTTCCAAGATAAAGAAGGATGCTTGAATAAGAGATCAAATCTTGAACAAGAGAATTTAGAACCTTATCGGTAGATCAATTATCAAATAGATGGATTTAGACTTTAAATTGGAATATTTATTCCCAAAAAAAGAAGGTTGATCGAATAGGAGATTAATTTTTTAACTAGTGAATTTAAAAATCTAACTTATAGATTGATTATCGGAAAGGTAAATTTAAACTTTGAGTCGGACATTGATTCACAAACAAAGATGAATACCGAATGGTAGAGTGATTCCCAAATTAGCAAATTTAGAACCTAACTGATAGATCGATTATCATAGAGGTAAATATAGGCTTTGAATGGGAGATCGATTCCCAAACAAAAAACAATAGCTAAATGGGACATTGATTCCCAAATGAACAAATTTAAAAGAAGAATCTCTGAAGCTAGTTTTTCCACCTGGACCCAGTTCACTCATACATTTGTAACTATATTGAAAACTTGTACTTCAAGATTTATTTCTTTATAAAATCCTTGTAATACACCAACCATTATAATATTTCTTAAGATATCATCCATTGGTAGGCAACATAGAATAATCACTTTTACAATCTATTAATTGATACGAGCCTCCTTAGTAGACTTTCTCCACAATAAATGGATCTTCCCATGTAGGTTCAAATTTACTACCTATCTTTCAATGAGATAAAATAGGTCTTCATAGAACTAAAACAAAGTCGCCTACTTGAAAAATGCTTGGATGAACCAATTTATTGTGGGCTTGGATCATTTTAACTTTATACAACTCATGATTTTGTTGACCTTGCAGGAACTTCTCCTCCAAACCTTCAAGCTCTTCTAATATGAGTTTAGCTTTCTGAGCTGAAGTTAATTTTAAATTTACTGCACTTTGAGTTAAGGTAATTGCACTTCCAAAGGAATGATAGATTTTGCACCAAAGACTAAAGTGTACAATATAGATTGAGTTGGAGGTTTATATATTGTTTAGTAAGCTAGCAAATCTTACCCCAGCTTTTCATACCAGTGATGCTTATCATCCTCTAAGGTATTCTTTGATATCTAATTCATAGTTTTATTTAAGGCCTCTACCAATAAAAATTGTGACATCTAGCAAAATTATTTATTTTAATACTGTTGAATGAAGGACTACTATCTGAGATGATCCGATGAGGAACACTGAACATGTATATGATATTCTGTTTAAAGAATTTATAAATGTTAAGAGCTTTGACTTCTCTCAAAGGAACTATTTTTACCAATTTTGAAGACTAGTCTCTAGCTGATACTATGAATCTATGACCTCTATAGGAGGAGGACCTATTGAACCGACGATATCTTTAACCTACTTTCAAAAGGCCAGGAAGTAATGGTTGAATGCATAATAATTGGTGGCTGATATAGAATTATATTGTGCACCTGACATTAATGACAGCTATGTGCAATATTTATAAAGTTATCTATCATTTATGGCAAAAAATATCCTATTCATTTGATTTTAATTTTCATATTTAGTCCAAATTGGTGTGCACCACACAATCAAATATACACTTCTTGTATAATCTTCCATGCTTCTAATTTATCCAAACACCGCACCCACATCTGATCAAATGATCTTCTGTATAAGGTGTCATTAATTAGATCATTTGATAATGATCATCTTTTGATCTAATATGTCAATGATTTATCATGAGGGAGCTTATTTTTTGCTCCAATATGACACTTCATCATTTACCGCTAAAATAATATTCACCTCATTTAATGAGTATTTTATAAAAGTATTCAAAGTCTATAAAAAATAAAATATGTCGACTTTACACTACTTTTGAAATTAAGTCTTCCTCAGAACATGCTAAAGCTTTGGCCAAATTAGTGAGAGTATCTGCAGTGGAATTCTCTCCACAAGGAATTCTGTATAATATCATCTTTGGATCAGTTCTAATAAATGTTTCATATACTGATAATAGGAAATCAAAGTCTCTTTCAATAATTTATAAATTTCAGCTACCTGATTGATCATAAGATGCAATTTTCTAGAGATTTTAATCTATTTGATTCCATTTAAAATTATCAATCCTAAGCCAGTAATTAGTGTCTCATACTCAGCTTCATTATTCGTATTGGATTATGACATATGATAAGAGTAATACATGACACCATTATCTAGAGTGACAAATACTAAACTAATTCTATCTTGCCCTAATGAATTATCATTAGATACTCCTTGTTCAATAAAATCAACACGGTCAAAATAGAATTCCTAGATAGACTATTCATTTAACTCAAGTTCCATAATTTATTCATATTGTTTTTTATCATTTATCTGGGAATCATATTGTATCGGGTGAACTACTAGAAAATCTGTTATTGCTTATCCTTTTATTACTTTTAAAGGAGTGAATATAATGTCAAATTGCAATAAAATCATCGTCCAATAGACAAATCTTTCTTATAGAATCGGTTGAGTCATCAAATATAGTTGTGGGTTTATTTTGGATATCAAGTTTACTTTGTGAGATATCATATAGTGCGTAAACTTTTGATTAATGAATATTAAGGCTAAACAATGCTTCTCGATTGGAGGATAATTTACTTCGATGGAAAGTAAATGTCTACTCGGATTATAAAAGTGTGTTCTCTATTCTTTCCTCATTAGCCTGATCTAATAATGCACTTAGAGATTCTCTTAAAGTTGTCGTATATAGGATTAATTATTTTCCTGGTATATGAGATTCAAGTACTGGAGGATTTATAAAATACTGCTTTATACTGTTTAATTCTTTTTAGAAAATTTCATTCCATCAAAACATAGCATCCTTCTTACACAATGTTGCAAATGGTTAACATCTTCCTGAGATATGTTAATCGACCTTCAAAAGATCTCAATTAAATAAGGCTTTTAAGTGGTGACATTTCTATTATTATTTTAATTTTATTTTGATCAATCTAGATTACACGGTGTCAAACCATAAAACCCAACATTTTCTCAAAAGTTATGTCAATGATACACTTAATACATTTTTAAATTAAATTTTGATAATATATAAATAAATAATTCTCAAGTCATATAAATAATCATCTATTTTGACTTTTAATGATTATATCATTGATATAACATTCCACCTAGTCGTGAATGAGTTTGTCAAAAATCTTTGTTATTGTTAATTAATAAGTTGCTCCAGCATTTTTTTAATCCGAATGATATATCTTTGTAGTAGCAGATCCCTATCTACATTTTGAATGCTCTATATTTTACATCTTTGGGATCCATCTTGATTTAATATTGTCCGGATGAGCCAACCATATTTCATGCAAGAAAATAATATCTACCATGAGTTGAGGTATTACTAGCGAAAACTCATCTTTAGGATAGGCTTTATTTAAATCTCAAAAATCCATATAGACGTATATCCAAATAGTTAATTTCTTGGCTAGAATAATTATAGCTAACCTAGATATATATTTATCCTCCCTAATAACGCCAGCTATGATAAACATCTTGATCATAGCCACGACTTTCTGCTCAATTTCAAGTTTCATTTGTCAAGGTTCTTTCTTGATTGGAATAATTTATTTTTTAACTGTTAACTTGTGAACTTCTATGTCTCGAGATAATCTAAGCATCTCTTCATAAGTCTAAGTGACGAAATCTTTAAATTTTAAAAATAAGTTGATCATTTATTCAACTCATTCTAATTAAACAAAGAACTGATGAAGATCAAACGAGGGTCTTCTTTAGTGCCTAAATTTATTTCATTCATATCATTAATTATAAATTTAATCTCCCTTTAAGTTATAGAGGTGCATCCCTAACTTGATATTTATCCAAATAATCTGAAGTTTCTAAGAAAAGATTGGTAAAAGAATTAGCATTCATCAAAAAGAGACTATTAGACTGTAGATTATTTAATATTACTAATTAATATCTTCATCAAATGAACATAGAGTATAAAAACCAATACCCAATCTTGATGTGAATTTATGATATTTTGTATTCCACAAGTTTTTTAATTGTTGGGCTTCACCTCTAGTCCAATTTTAGGGAGTTAAATTTTCATTAGCAAATTTAATTACCCAATTTGAGTGTCAATCAAAAGAAAGTTCTATTATCTCATCCTTAAATGGATCATCATGGGTTACATCAATTTCCAGTGGTTTATTGGTGGAATGTACAAAGGTATTGGAATTGTAATTTGGTTCTTGAGGAAGCAAGGCTTTCACCTCCAACCTCTTTACATCATTTTAAGTTAGTATGGTTAAGGTAATATTTTCCACATTCCTTTTTAACCTCTCTATGATAGATAAATATGAATTATCCTCGCTAGCGACTTTGACACTATCCTCATCTCTATCAGTTTCTATAAAAATCTCAAACTTTGAATGATTAATAAATTTACTATATTCTATAGTCAGTGGGTCTTTTTTAAGCATATATGATTCATCCTCTAAACTAATTCCAAATTAATATGTATCACAGGCTCCCTTATTTACATATTGTATTATTCATTTTCTTATCTTGTTTGATATTTTCATACTCAACAACATCCTTTAAATCGTTGTGTCATTCTACCACCTCTTTATTAGGGATGGGAAGTTGACTAAAGAACATCGTGGTTGAGATCAAATATTTTTTTTCTTAATTTTTTTTTCTTTTACTCATTTTTTTTTTCTTTGCTCCACTTCAGCTAGTTTCAAATTTTTTAGAGATAATAGTATACTTCTTAAGCAGATAGTATGAAACATCTTCTTATATACTAACTTCATGAATTGAAAATGGCTGCAAGTCACCTGTAATATAATACTCTACTCCCTTGTGAGAGTATTTGATGCATTGATGATGGGTGGAAGGTACCATTTTGTATTCATGGAGCCAGGGTATTCTTAGTAGAGCATTAGAGGTTTCAGAATCTATTATATAGAATTTGGCTTTGACTTTCAAGGTTTCTATTTCTAACAGAAGGGTTATCAAACCCAATGCTCTCCCACAAATTTGTTGATCCCTCTAACATCATCTTATCACAGCTGAGTTTACAAGTGTTCATTAGTAAATATGCAAGAGTTCTAAGAGTAATAATTTTGACTGATACACCATGATCAACAAGCAAATGAGATAATTTAAATTTTTCTATATTAACATAGATGTAGAATGGATAATTAAGATCCTCCATTCCCAGTAGTAAATTATCATCTAAAAAGGTGACTCTAGAACTTCTTTAAAATATTATGGCTCTTCTGACTACGTTGATGCTAATTGAGTAATATAGATCTCTGGATCAAATAAAATATTGACTAAAGCCTCCCTCATTTCTTTGGAAAGATTTACAGATCCGTAAATACTTAGTTTTGCATGCAGTTTTCTTAGATGTGCTAAAACATTGTAACAACCTTCAGAATTTTTATATTATCGGAATCTAGTTGTTGAACTTATTGAGGTTGATTTAGAACTTTTAGATTATCCACAAATTGCTTCCCTTTATTAGTAGTTGTAGTTTGTGGAGGTATAACTTTACCACTATAAAGATTAACTTGCTCTACTTCTTCAGGAGAAGTATCTTCACTGGTTTTAATTATTGTAAACGACCGTCATTTGATTTTCTTCTAGTGTACTATTTGAATTAGATATTTCTAATTAGATCTTAAAAGGATCATGTTGTACATCGAGTACAGGACAATCACTATCATAGTAGTATTGAAATTGTTCATTTAAATAATTTATAAGGATTTCTTGGGAATTTTTTCATCATAATTTAAGGTTTAATCTAGATATTCACCAGTAGAAATAAAAATGACATACGCTAAATCATTTTTCATTACTTTCTTAGTCCCAAGAGGAATGAGAAAAAAACTAATACAAAGTTAATTGTTTAAGGGACATGTTCTTTTTTTTTGCAAAAAATGATTGTTTTATTAGAAGCTAACTCAAATTTACTCTTCTCTTCCTCCCTCGAGACTTCAAAAGTTTGATCAACTCACACTTCCTTAGGCTCTTTGGTTGCAACATTATTCTGCTCCTCCTCACGAGTTACCAGATCAAACTTGATGGGATTTTTTGCTATAATGGATTCTTGGAAACATGAACGATACAACTTATTAAGAACTCTTTTAGAAGAATGGGATGATGCTACATCACACCCATCATCAAGTTTTGAGCAAAGAGAAGGTTCATGAGGCTAACCAAAACCACTAAATATTCTTTGGGTATCACAAATATCCCATCTCTATAATTTTTGTCAAGCCACTACTTGAAAGCTATAAAATCTTTCAACTCATGTCTTAACATTTGATAGTACAAATTATAATTGGGTTGCCCCGCTTAGCCCGCTTGTTCTAGTTTCCATGACTGAGGAAGCTTGTACCATGGCTTCTTTATGAGGCTTTTAAATATTTTCTTAATGGACTCTCTTTTAATATGTAAATCTTACTCTTAAAGTTGTCAAAATTCTATTTTCTTTGTTGTAGAGTCAAATAAGGCTAGGACATACACTACAAATCAACCTAGGGTCTGTTATACTATTGAAACTGAGGAGGTTGACTCAGATTCTTTATCTGAATCTGCATTGGTTGTTTCCCCTTTTCAACTGCAGACATTATTCATGTCTTCTTCTCAAGAACTTTATAAGGTTTCAACTTCTTTATTTCTAAAGAAGATTGATCTTTTAAGAACAATAGCTGAGAGGCTTCCTCTTGGAGATTAAAGGCTTTACTCAATAGCTTCTCAAAAGTTTTAAATATAAAAATTTTGAGTAGAAATATGATCAGACAATGAATACTTTTTAGAAGGATCTTTATAGCATTTTGTTATTGTAATTGTGTATTACATCTTATGCTAAGGTTCCTCCATCTTAGGATGTAGTCTACCAAACTTTCATATGGATTCTACTTTTTAACTAGTAGATTGCCAACAGTGATATGATGTTTTACATCAAAAAATCTCTTCACAAACATCAATTTCAAGTTATTGAAAGTATAACCAGACCCATTGGGCAATTTTGCAAACCAATCAAATACAATACCAGATAAATTACTAATAAATTACCAGAATAAAGGGCATTACTGTAACCAGCATTGATGCAGCTTGATCTAAAGTGCATGAGATGTTGCTTAGGATTACTTATACCATCAAAGTTCTTGAATAAATGTGATACGAACAATTTAGGATAAGGGACCAAGTCATATTTTTCTAGATATAGTCTACCCTTCAGATCATATGAAGTACCTTGAAATTTAGTTAAACCTACTTTGTCTTGAGGTTCTATCATTTTCTTGATACCTGTATATTGTATTTATGGGGGATATACTTTCACAAATTTATCCAGCGGCCTCTTTAGTTCTTATATGATGATCCCCATATTCTTGTTATTTAGTTGAACTTATTCATCAAGAGATGGTTTTACTTGAGTATAAGGCATAGATGGTATTTTTCCTTGCATGATGCAAATCATATCCATCATTTCTTTTGACATCATCTTCATCCCTAGTATTTGTTCATCCTTCTGGCTTAGTTGTAAAATAAAATGTTGTATTGAATCAGCTATATAATCTTCATCATCATTTTTGCTAACACCTCCTTCTTTATCCATACCTTTAAATTTCTTTCTTAGTATAGATGAATGAGTGTCCACCTTGTTGACACTACTAGAGATCTCTTCATTCAGTTTGGCATCTTCTACAACTTCTTGCTTGTTGAATTTGTATATACAATCTTTCAGATGATCCATCATCTCTTTGATTGATTTGTCTTTTGTATAGTGTGGATCGACTGAGTATACTCTTTGTCGGGAGATAATTCTATCCCAAATTCCCTTTCCTTGTCTTCTCCTCTACTACATTTCCTCTACAAGAATTAGACAAGAGTGATTGTTGTTATCTTGGGCAGCAAAACCTTCTTCCTATTTGTAAGTGAAGCTAATTGATATGCTAAATTCAGTCTTCTCGTATAAAAAAAGAGAAATTGATTCACTTAAATATTAACCTAAGGTTCTCATTAGAAGATTCCTAGACTGATTTAATGATGGATGAAATATGGGATTATACCCTCAATGGGCTAATGCACCATATCCTAAAGATCTTATAAGAGTTTGTCGATTAAGTTCATGAACTAACATCACATGCTGATCATGATATGAAAACTTCTTCGAATCTCTACGAGGATCTGTAACAACAAACAATCAACTTTTATCCAATTCTTAAAATTGTACTCTTCTCTTAGTAGAAGGGTGTGCTCCTCCCCTCAACTCAAAAGTGGTTTTACTCTAGAAAAAATGACATCTTTAACACTTCTAAAATATTCTCCCTTTGACTGTCCATAACCTGTGGCGCAGTCGTTAACTAAATAATTTAGTGGAGTTTTGAATTTCCTTTTTCCTTAAGGTAAGGATGGCAAAGTAGGATTTCATTGAAATGGAGTGAGAGGAGAATTTGATATTCTTATTAGATTCCCTTCTCCAGTAGTAGCTGATTGCAGATGAAATCTACTACCTGCTAATTGAGGAGAATTAATGCCTACCTTAGGTGTTTCAAAATTCACTTTCTTTGATGCTTTGTTTGTAGCATTAATGGTAGTATGCTCTTGTATCATGTTGTCCTTCTTGGCCCTTCGCCTCATATGATGATTCATGTTGTGACGTTAGTACTTAGTCATCTCCTTCACTCCAAAGGATGACCCCATCTCAAAGTTTCCAAATACAAGGATTTTAGAGTTGATGGAAGACATTTCCTTATTCATGACAGCTGACTAGAGAAAGTCAAATGAGAGAAGATCGGGGGCTTATTAACTACGAGAACATCTATAGACCCACCCTTGATGTTGAATTTTAGGGGAACTTACTTGGTAGAATTCTTAGCAACTGCAACCACTTCAGCCTGCGGTGTAGTGAATATAATTTGTAAGTTGTCTGAACTAGTCCCAAATTTGATATGAGAGCCCTCAAAAGATTGGGTGGGCGTGATGTTGAAGTTAAAGATTAGCTTTCTAGACATTTTTTGAAATTTAACAAGAAAATCCAAATCAAAGAATGAACTTACTAAACTCAATTTGAATGTTGAATCAAAAAATCACACTAACTTGAATTTGCTTAATCCCTAAGGTAAATTTTTCATTTTAATGTTGTAAGAGAGATGAAGTTACTAAAGGACCAAAAACCAAGGAGCTCATGACTATGAAGTGTACATTTCGAAAGAAGTTTGATTGAGAATTTAAGTTGATCTTGATATTCAAGATTGAATGAAATATTAGAATTAGAGTTTGGATTATATGATTAAAAATAGCAACTCATTTACATAAATAATAATATTAAAAACATGGAGTGTAATCTCCACTAAATATAGAAAGTAAATCGTTCCCTAGTGGAGTCTCCAAAAATATATTGATAAATTAAACTTGTTGTTATTGAATTGCTATTTTGTTTTTCTTTGAACTAATCTAATAATTAGTGTTAAATACTCTTAAGGATGAACTAGCTTTTACATTATCGATTTGAATAAAGAAATTAATTATTTTTTTATTGAAATTCAGCATAGGGAATGTAATAATTATCCTGAAGGATATAAATCACATCCACCAATTATTTTGAACACAAAATTGACTCCAATATAGGTTTTAGTCAACGTCCATAGATTTTTCCCCTTTCTTAATGAACTAAGACAATGTTTATTTTTATTGGGATATCGAGTTCCTATAGAGGCAAGTCTCTACAGTCAATTACATCTTTGAAGAGAAAGCTTTTGATTGAAGTGTAGATCAAACACTAAATTTATAATACAATTATTTGTATAAATGAGTTTCTTTAAATACTTTAAAAAATAATAACCATTTTTTCAAAATATCATTTAATTTTATAAAAAAATACATTTCAATCATATATGTGTACATATATTTATTATTTGTGAGGAATGTGAGGTGTGAAAATACCTCTAGGCATATTCTTGCTTGGAATGAGTTGCTAGATAACAACCTAATACATAAGCAATCACCTTAGATGTAGTATATGATACGATCAACTTTATCTTAAGAGATCAAAGAGATTGATCAAACTTTAAATTAATGACTCAAGATGGATAAGTTTAACTTTAAGTTCAAGTGACTCTAACAAAAATACTCACTAAAAACTCTACCTTTTATCTTTTTTAATTATCTAAAATAAATTTTCTAAATCCCAAAAATTTTAAGAAATTTTTGCAGCATAACAACCCTGTACTAATAGGAATAGTATAGCTTCCTCTAAGCTGATGTGGACCCAAATCGTTGTCGTAGGCTTGTGTTCTTTGGTTTGTGTACGTTTTAGAAATAAAATGATTGCATATATGCATGATTGGTAAAGGTGTTCATGTATACAATACCTAATATCGTATTGTCCTAGTACTAACATACACATTCTTACAAAGTATGGAATGTGTACACCGAGGAAAGCCTAGGAAAATTCTACCCCACTAATGCAATCTACCATCCAATGATGCAATGCATAAATATAATTTAATGAATTAAAGAATTACATAAATAGAATGAAATTTTATTCATTTATGGTTGAATATATACAACAAACTCTACCTCTACATGAAAGAAAAGGTGGCCATGCTCCACCACGACAAATCTGGGTTCTAAACCTAACATAAAATTTACAATCAAATACAGAGTTCCAAGTAATCGACAGAGTTCCAAGTAATCGACAGAGTTCCAAAAGAGATGATTCTCCAAAGGAGAGGACATCATCTTTTGGAGCCCAACTTATATGTATAAGCTGGTGTATTTGACTCTTTTACAACTCAATATGCTGTAGAACTTGATCTATATACAAATATATGATTTATAGATTCTTGTAAATATACATTATTTCATAGGTACTTTCTATTTTGACTCTTACAGGAATATAAAGACTTGAAATTAGAGCATTAGTATATAAATAAAGTGTTGCTGTTATGTAATACTCTAATTCTTTTCATGCAGTCCTTAAAGAGCCTAAGTACATCAACAGAAAATAACTTGTATGAAATGCAATCATCCCCCATATAGGATAGATTATCACATGAAAGCTTCAGAAGAAATATTTATGATTTATTAGGGATATAGAAGAGTCCCTTCAATATAATACACAGACCCACAAAGTACAGTTAAGTATGATGTACAGGTTCAATGTATTGTTACTGTTTGATTAAGGGTTACAAAATTTATACATACATGCCTTCCATAAGTGGAGGCTAGCCTAGTGCATGGAATCTTTAACTTATTATTTAAGTTTTATTAAATCCCTCAATAAAATTTTGTGTTATGTCCTAAAAGGAATGAAGCATCACAAAATGGGATTGGGTAATTTATATGTATTAAAGGCTTCTAAATGTAATGCTAAAGTGTCGTCATAAATTAATTAAGCACCAAGCATGAAAGCCTAATTATTTTAATTGTGATTAATTATCAAACTTATTTGATTAAAATAACTATTTATCAAATAAATTATCAGATTATTTTTTTTATGTTTTAAATTTTTATTAATTTTTTCTAAATTTTATTGAATTATTTGAAATTTTTAATTAATTTTAAATAAATTATTAATGAATTATAATTAAATTTTCTTAAAAAAAATATTTAAATTTAAATTTAAATTTTATTGAATGCCACATAGGTTGTTAGATCAGCATAGTTTGAAATGAATAGGTAAGATCAAGTCGTACATGAAGTTAAATGTTGTTTGATTTCAATTAAAGGGTCAAAATAGGATTTAATCCAATAAGATCAAGGTCGTTCTATCCAAATAGAACGAATAGAAAGGCTATGAACTCACGTTCCTCGTTCAGCCAACTAAAACCCTAATCTCATATTTGATTTTAAATGCTTCATGTTATGATTTAAATGGCTTAAAATGTTAGACAGAGAGAAAATGATTGAAGGAGAGATTAGGAAGTGATTTCATGAGTTTTGATGGATTCTACTTGAAACTATTTGAAAATCTAGCCTATATCCTAGGGTTTTCAATTTACCTTCACACTGTCAATCTTAGTGGAAGTTAGAAAGCTCTTTTTCCTCTTTTAGAGCTCCTTTAAAACTTTGTAGATGAACTCAAGCCTCGAAAAAGATTGGATGGAGATTTGAAAGAGGTTGTACGGACGAGCTTGCATGACTCCGACAACCTCAATGCTGGCAAGCTTCAAAATATAGAAAAGTAGCTTAGAGATGCTTAGGGATGCCTAAGAGAGCAAAGCAATATACTAGAAGGTCTGGAGAATGGCTGGATAGTGAATTTCGTTTAAACGATGGTTTTGGGATGTTTTTCCCAACTCAACTATTGGTGCCCGCTAGGATGGCTATGATTGATCAAGTGTAATGCTTGGATTAAGGTCAGCCGGCCAATGTTATTATAGAGCAAGATAGTTGCTATACGAGGTGGAAATGATAAGGGGTCATTTTCAAGCTGAGGGGGCCACTTGGGAATGCATGGGCTTACCCATTTGTCAGGCTAGGTTAGGTCAGCATTCATTTTAGCTAATTCTCTATCCTCATTACTCCATTCAGTGACATGTAATTCTACTTTAACTCTATAACTAATACGAAAAAGTATAGAATAACCCTCATGTATTTTATACCACATGTCAAAATCAATTGATTATAGAAAAGTAGTCAAGCGAATTTTTCAAAAATTAAATGGTATATTATAAAATAAAGTTAGAAGAGTTATAGAATAACCCTTTGTGGTGTTTCTATTTCCTTAGTGTGACATGAATTATTTTTCTCAAGGTTTTCTAAAAAACTACTTTTGAGACCAACTCTGATACCAATTGAAAGTTCAAGGGAGGATGTTAAGCCTCATTGAACTATTCCTAGGCACACCAATAGACGAGGTAAATTTGTTCTTTAAAAATTTTATGTTTTAACAAAAAATACTTTTTGTAAAACAATTTTAGAAATAAATATAAGAGGAGGAGAATTTAGAAAATATTTTTGGTCATTTTTGTTTTCTGATTTTTCTAAAAGCTTACTTCGATTTCAAAAAATTTGGCACAAATTTGTAGGAATGTAAATTTGCAGAAAATAAAAAAATATAAAATACAAAATATAAAATATAAAAAATTAAATGAGTATAGTAGAATTTTATAGTGGTTCAGTCAACATTGACCTACGTCCTCTCTCTGGTGTCCTCTTCTTTGTGTATTGCACTAATTCTTTAATGTCTCTCCTTTAGCCCCTAATGAAGGTAGAGTACCTCACTCCTTTTTCACCCTCCTAGTGATGGAAGAGAACCTCAATCTTCAGCCTTTAAGTCTTTTTCCCCTGAGAATCCTAAAAAATCAATAGAGATATTGGAGGAATCAAGGTGGAAGCTTTTTTAGAGCAACAGTATGAAATCCCCTCACACTCCTCCCTCTCCCACAACCTCACCTTCTCTTTCTCTAATGCCCTAATACTTCTCACAAAGCTCCCTCAAAATCTCTTCAACAACCAAAAGATTGATAAGAGTCATTTAAGAGAGATTTTATACAAGCCTTCAAAAAACCCTAAAATTTCAATTATGTCACTTCTATTTTTACAATACAATTGACGATCTTACAATAGAATTAGTTTAAAAACCAAAGTTCATCAAGTATGATTGAACAATCGTAGAATGAATTATACAAGTTCCTTAAACCAATCGTACTATATAATTAGTTCAAAATTTTAAATTAAAAGTACTTACTTAAATTTGATTAGCGGCTAGGATTTCTATCTTAAACTGATCGTCCAGTATGATATTAATCATACTTTACAATTAAGTTAAAAATATTAATTATAGAATCAGTAATTATTAATGATTACATGAATAATTGATTGTACAGTATGATCTGAATTATACGATACGATTAGTTCAAAAAATTAATAAACAATTTGCTCATTTCTCAATGTGTGTGCATGGTCGCAAAAATTAGCATACAACGGTTACATGATATTGACTCAAGAAATATAAAATTAAGAAATGAAAAATACACTTTAAAAATATATCCTATTATGCCCAATTTTGAGCCTTGAAAAATCCTTAGCGGAGTATGATGTACCTGAAGTTGTTAGTACATACAAAAAGCATATATGCAATAGAAATGCTAGGAGAAATATGAAGTCAGTCAATGATGTTTTTTTATCATCAAATCAAAAGATCGGGATCCCATATTATAACACATAGTGCCGAATGTCTGATTCTATTAATATAATATTATATAATACGATACTATATGGAATATGATATTATATAGGAAAAGTTACACTTACGAACTAATTATTCAAAAGTCCTAACTTGCTTCATATTTTATTTATATGATGCTCTGATATAATGTTTCACATGATACATTATGCTATAAATGATGAAACACGGGAATATGCTCTATGAGGAGGCATAACTATCCTAAAAGCCCTACCTTGCTTATCGTTATTATCTACATGATACTTTCAATGAGGATAGTACAATTATACATGATTATAAAAGGAAAAATATAAATATTATAAAATGCCTTACACAACAAATGAGTTTAATATTATATTCTTAGTCATGATGATTACACTATATATGACACATGTTTATAGGATTTTAGCATGATGATTTTGATCATGATTGCATTGTGTATGATACATTTGTAAGAGTAGCATAGCAAAATATTTATTCAACATATGATTAACTTCCCTAATCCAAGTAATGATAATATACATATTATTCAACTTCCTTGCATTAAATGTCATTATAAGTTCAATTTATCCTACTCGGTTGTCCACTGACTCAATATATTTACATATTTCAGAGAATGATTTAGGCACCCATAGGGTAGATCTAAAGAGTTTCTTTTCAAGGTACTCTTTTTAATTATTAGAAGAATTTTGTTCTAATCATGGATCAAATTTATTTTATTGAAATGATAGATGAATCTTTTTTATTAAATAAAATGTTTTGAGATGAATATATTTTAGATGCTTACATTTATATATTGGATGTTGGCTTTATTTATTATAATTATTAAAGGATTAGTTGCTTTGTATATTATAGGGATGATATAAGAAAATTCCTTATATTTAGAACATGGGCAAAAGTTCTATCTTACATCTAACCTAATATAAACCATTAGGATATATGAGTTATCTTGGGATGGGTTGTGACAAAAATTTTTGTATAAGAGCAATGATTTTAGAGGAATCGATTGAAAGTATAGCCATAAAATCAACTATATAATGGGTGGAAATTTAGGTAGTTCTAAGATTGATCTTTTCTTTCATTCATAAAAAAATATACCTTATTTTAAGTCATTTTCTATGATTATTTCGGCGTGAGGGAATTGTGATTGCATTTCCATAGATTCTCAATAACAAGGAGTGGCAAATGGATAGTGTTCTAGGCGAACTATAAATTCTCATATTTCATTGAAAGAGTTTACAGATGTTGGATTGTGCAGACCTATTTTGTATTTTAAGGGTTACAGTACTATAGAAGCCCTCCTTCCCATCAATGGCATTTTTCTCAGCTCTTGCGTTTTACCGCATAACACTATTCAATAGATTGCCATTGGCAAGATCTCACCGAGAGATTCTGCATAGCTTGCTCTTCCCGTTGTGTACATGAAAGAAGTTAACGGGATGATATAAATACTAAGATTTAAATTTTAAATATGTAAATAAGAAGGTTTGATTGTCATATTTGATCTTTTATTGCACCACTAAGCTATAGAAGATCACGACTCTTATTTCAACACTTAACAATTTTACTTAATGTTACATATCATATATTCATCTTTGATAATAGTGCCATCTTATACCCCCATTTGTTATTTGTTATTAAAACTTAAAAGGTTCCTCTTAAAGATTGAGCTGAAACTAAAGAATTAGGACTATAAAGAAGCTTCATAATCACCATAAGATATATATACAAAAGTAGCATTCAAGAAATTTTGATAGCCTGATATATAGTTGTTTCGTCTTGTTGAGGGCCACACCTTATAATTCTGCCAGTAATCTTAAGTTTTGTTCTTAAGATATTTTAAATCTTGACATCACTCTGTAATTTTGCTCGTAATTTAAAATTTATTGTAACTTGTTTAAATTTAGAACTAATTCCGAATTAACTCTATAAATTTTGATCAGTGAGTTATGATTAATCATTTTGATAATGCTATAATATTTTTACTTTTTATTTTAAATTTTATTATTGATAGATAGATCTAACATCAGTCATTTATACCACAATAAGTTAAAATTTTTCACTATTTTTTTTTATTGATCATAAAATCTTTATGCCTCTTCTTCTACTTCCACAACAGTCATTTGTATTAAATATACTAATAGCCATTACGAAATTGTAGTGCAAGGCCAACTGAGTATTTAATACAAACTCGTTGTTGCAATTTAGATTTGAGAAAACAAATTAGGCATATAAGAGTAATGAGATTGTTTATATCTTCTGCGTTGATCTACCTTTCAAAAAGATTCCAAAAGAAGGATTTATTTTGCACAAATAATAGATAACTCATTAAAGATTAACAACAACATTATTAACTTAAAACCAGAGTCAATTTTCTTCTTAATCTTATTAGTCTATAGAGTTTAATTTTTTAATGTTTAATTTGTTTGATTTGCCTAAGGAAAATGTATATATCTATGTTTTAATACATTAAGAATTTTATTAAAATCTTATGATTGGTTTTCTACTCCCAACTATTTAGAGACAATTTGATTGAAATGTAAAATACCCTCACCTATTAGATAAACTTAAATAAAAATAGAAAGGATTTATTAAGGAGGAAATTAATTAAAGATCATAATGAAGTTCGATAGTTGAATGTAAACAAGGTTTTATGAGTTTTGCTAAATAACTTGTAATTATCAACACAAATATGTGTAATAAATTTTCAATTTAGAATTAAAATGAAGGTGAAAAGGAAAATATTAACCACTAGTGGAAACAAAGCAAGTGTCTTTTGGGGATAATATGTTGCTCATTGTTTGCACTCTGTCTAGAGCATGGATATCATTTGATGTGGGGTGTAAATTTGAGATTGGTGTGAAGGAATACAGTAGGAAAATTTATTTGCTGGGTTGAAATGGGGGACCCAAAAAATAATAATTTGTGAATTCAAAGGCTTTATAAAGGTAGATCCAAGCCTGATCAAGGCCTACTAAGGCTAATGGGGTTTAACTTAATTTTCACGTGGCGTACTTTGTGTGGAGAATTAAAAATATTGTGGAAAGATATGATTGGTATAGGTATTCAATATATATCAAAGATATTATTGGTAGAATTTTCGGCATAAAGTTTCTATAAAAAATTCTCTGTAATTAGTTAATCAGACAAAATTTCAGGCTTAATTTTTGATGAAATAATCTGTTGGAATTGCTGGTGGAAAGAGCCTTGCTTCGTCCCAAACTCATTCCCTTTTGCCATTCCACATTTTTCTCTCCTGAACATAGCTCTCTGCCGCTCTGTCCCTCATCACAGTTCAAGAAATCTCATGCTAACCATACCACTTTATCCCAAGTCTCAGTTCAAGGATTCTCACACTAATTGCTCCGTCCATCTCCATTCACTTCAATTTTTTGTGTGCGAAAGCAACCATCACACGAAGCTAAAGAAGCTTGCTTGAACATGAAGCTCAAAGGGGAGCTTGGTGCTTCTTGTGCATATGATTGGGGTTAAGGCTAAGTGGATGTATGTTCTCTCACTTCTAAACCAAATAGGAACATATTTTGTTTTTTCCTTCTCAAACAAAACAAGTGTAGATTTTCTGCTAAACTAATTAGTTTTCTTCCTAAATGTAATGTGTGTTAGTTTTCTACTCACTTACACCATTCTTCCTTTATATATTTAAAAAAATGATTAGCATGAGAATCCTCAACCAAACACCCAACCGAGCAGACACGATCACACATCTTATCGAGCCATTCATGTTAATGATCAATACTAATAAGAATTTGTTTTCAAAATTTGCAAAAGGATTTCCAACAGAAAAATTGGGTGAAATTTCCGGCAAAAATTTATCTGGCTAAAATTTCTACCAGAAATTTCTAACAGATTTTTTCATTGGAATTTCTGACGAATTTTTCTGGCTAAAATTCCGTCGAAAATCCACACAAATTTTCCGACAGAATTTTTTTTTTGCTAGTGATTATTTTTTGATGCATGTTTCACAGGCAGAAAATCTTAAGTTAAAAATTCACCGAAAATGCATATTTATTATGAAAATTTATTGATTTTGGATGGGAAATTCAACCAGAAATCGGCCATTTTCTTGTAGATACTTGCCTTAAAATATATATAAAAAAGTACAATACGTATTAATAATATTGATGTGATAGTTTTATAGGTGAAGGAAGGATAGACTTGATCTTGGCTATCATTTTATTCTCAGGAAGAGCAAGAGAAGGAAATGGCGGAGCCACACAAAATAAAATCAAAATTATAAATTCAAATTTCTTACTAAAAAGTATTATTTCGAGCCACCTAACTAATGAGCAAAGCAAAAACCACGAAGTTTTTCCCAGGAAGAATTGCCTTCCCCTATTAATTTTTATTTCTTTCCAAAGTTTATTTTTACTAATTGCGTGATATTTAAAAATATAACACAAGAGAAACGATAAATAACACAAAAAAAATCAATTGTGCATACATATTAATAAATTTACCATTGAATTTGTTTTGGGCTTTATATCTAAATTTAAAAAATACAGATATTTTAAATTATACTGATTATAGTTCATGCACAATCGAACAACGCACTTGAATTCTCAAAATATGGTTCACTTAAAATAATTAAATATTCTCAATTATATTGATTGTACTTCTTGCACTTTGATAACTTGATAAAATGAGGTGGCAATGTTCACAACATGGTGAAAACAAACTGTGATTAAATACCAACAAAATAGGCACTCTGCATTTTCTTACTAATGTCTGTCACAACTAATATACATTCATTAGAAAAGAAAATTCAAAACTAAAAGAAATAAATTAGAAAGTACATTGATAATTTAAGCATTAATCTTATAATTAACTTGTGCTGACCTTGAACCACATCAATGCTCTTGAACATAGGAGTCAAATAAGATAGCAAATGCCTAATTTCAAGAAATGTTGAAGTGTTTGGTTGGTGGAGATAAACATGTAAAATCAAGTCTTGTAAAAGAGGAGCTGTAATATCTGCTTGTAGGCCAACCATTCAATTCCAAAGCTTTTATTTTAGTTTATATATATCTTTTACATCAAGAGCCGTAAGTTTTGGAGTGTTATTATGGTTCTCTACTTCCAACTTCAATACATCTACAATTCCCTTTGGCACAGTTTGAAGTTGAATCTCTCGGAGGCAGGGCAAAAATCGAATTCCAACGACACCAGCAAGTTTTGGGCAATAATAGAAATCAAGTTTTTGAAGAACAGGCATGCAATCCATATGGAATTCAATTCGAATCGGACTGTAAATTTTCAATATCTTCAAGTTTCGAAAACCTCCTGCACTAAATGACAACTCTATTGACATGCTGTTAAAATTGTATAGACTAAGGGAAAGCAAGTTGGGTAGAGTTTTGATGACTTCCAAAACGTCCGCTTGTTTTACAAATAGACTCAGTTTTTCTAAGTTACTAAGGGAGCCTACCCAATATGGTATATTAATATCTTCTAGTATTTGAAGTCTTTGGAGAAAGGAAGGAAGATTTTTTATGTTCAAATTAAATCTTTTTAGTGGGTTTGACAAGACTTCTAAGCTAAATATTTTTGGTGGGTTTGACAAGCCATATAAGCTCAAGGAAAGAAGAGACCCACTTAATTTTTCCAGAGAAGCACATAAGGAGCTATGGATTTTTGGGGATTTTACAACCACTGTGATCTTTAGCTTCGTTAATTGAGTTAGGTACCCTAGTTCCTCAACTTTTTCCATATTATTAATCTCCAATCCCACCAATATTTGTAGATCTTTGAGATTTCTCAACACTCCTAGTTTCATCCTAGTATCATATTTGTAAAAAGGATTAAAAGAAGAGATTAGATTTCCCATTTGAAGATGACAAAGTTGTCGAAGTTTCGCAACTGATGAATATAGCCTGTCTATTCCAGTACCACGTATATCCAATTTAACCAAATTTTGAAGCTTACTTAAGGACTTGGAGAAGGTAGAATTTAAATTTTCATCATAAGAATTTAGATAAGTTCCTTTCAAGCTCAAGTATCGAAGATGCCTTAACTTAGAAACAATTCGTAAGAAGCTTCCTTTTTCTGCTTTATGGTCAAATTGATAATATTCGAACACCAATACTCTTAATAATTTGAATCTTGGAAGCAAGGCTGGGATCTTTTCATAATCATAAATTGATAATGATGTAACCTGTGATAGGTCAACGTTATCTGGAATGCATCTAATTTGATTTCTTTCCCTTTGAAGTGATAATCGTCGAATCACATTTTCTGCTCGAAGAGTTGCTCTTCTCTGCTTACCATAAATTGAAACCATATTTTCCTCCATTGACTTGAAGATAATAACTTCAAGCATGACATCATGAATTCGACAGCTTTTCACCTTCCCACTCAAACCCACTTCTGACGGCATGATAAGACTTCTACTAACTAGTTCATTGAAATAATACTCTGCCACATCCTCTACGCTCATGCCATACTGGTTGTTCACTAGCCTTTCAGCTACCCAGAGTTGAATCAAATTCTTACGGTTAATGAGATGGTCCTCTGGAAAGATGCTAAGATATAGAAAACAAGGCTTGAGAAGGTATGGGAGGTGGTTATAGCTAAGAAGCAGAACCTTTTTCATGCCTTCAAGGCTTGGATTAGTTTCAAGCACCGAGGATAAGTTCTTTAGCAAGTTAGTCCATTGATGATGGTCATCGGGGGTTGGCATACTTTTGAGAACACCGGCCATTGCAACAATTGCAAGTGGTAGTCCACCACATTTTGTAACAACATCATTAGCCACCTTCTCTAGATGCTCCGGACAGCGCTTACCGGGACCAAACACTCTCTTTTGGAACAACTCCATTGACTTTTCGTTTGAAAGAAGCTGCAGCTTGTAGACATAGTCAGCCCCACCAGCATCGGTACAACAGTTTTTTGCAACTTCCTCTATCCGCGTTGTGACTATTACTCTGCTTCGATTGTTGTTTTCAGGTAGAGCATGTTTTATGCTCTCCCATGCAACATTGCTCCATATGTCATCCAACACTACAATATAACGCCTATTTTGTAGTAATATTTCAATTTGTTTGATGAGATATTCCTTACTTTGCATGTTGTTAAAATCCTCATTACGGTCAATTTTGTCAATAGAATTCTTTTGTATTTTCTTGAGATCCTTAGGAGATGCGACTTGCTTGATGATGTCTCTCAGAAGTGCATTTAGATTGAATGATTGTGAGATGGTGATCCAAGCGCGGCAGTCAAAGTACTCACCTACCATTTGCAGGTCCTCATATACCTTTTTTGTGAGAGTGGTCTTACCAAGTCCGCCCATGCCTAACACAGAGATGACCCTACGCTGCTGCTCATCCCTAATTAATAAATTTTTAAGTTTTTGTCTAGGTTCATCAATGCCAACCAATTGAGCCTCTTGCATGAACAAGGCATCGAGTCGATGGTCGATGAAGCGGGGGCCCATTGAGCTAGAAACATTATAGAAGCCCGAGGCTATTGCAGTAATGCCATAACGTAATCGGCAATCGCTTATGTGCGCAATCCTATATTTGATGTCTTGAATCTCTGCAGCGATCTCATGGCGAACATGTAATGTGCGAAGTGATCGAAGCTGACAAACCAACCAATCTAAGAAATTGCTGCAAAGAAAAACAAACAAGGTTAAGTATATATATATCTTAATAGGGATCAATTTGCCCAAACTATCCAAAATACATATTTGACATCAAAGCTAGTTAATGCTCACAAAAAAAATAGAGCTCACTAAGGAGGACTTATCAAGCTATCCCAATTATGGTACTTGCATAAAGGGATGACTACAAGTTACCAAATTCCAAGGACCTAATTCAATGCATCCAAGCAAAAATAAAATAAAAATGAAAAATCAATGCCAGTTTGTGTGAAAACTCACCAAAGCATGCTCACCAACTTCACAACATATTTGCTCCACATTTTGAGAACACCATATTTTCGGTGCGATTAATATTTAAACGTTAAGAAATAATTAACATAATATGGCAAGCCTTCATTAGGTCTTATAATATAATTTACTCATTTTAATTTTTCTTGAAAAGTCTAGATAATTTCTTATATAAATTTGGATCAAATATTCTTTCAGGTGTTTTGAACATAATCTATTGGCATGAACCAAAAACCAAGCAAAATAGCTACAAAATAAAGAATAACAACACAAGAAAGAACGAGTTATAGTGGAAAATCAAGGCTTCATCATTAGCCAATAACTAAATGAATGTTAGATTAACTGAAATGATACCAAGGGACTAGTGATGATACAAATTAAATGGTAATCAGATAAGCCTTTTGGACTAAAATGCAATTGCAAGAACAAGAGAACTACCTTGCAAAA
This sequence comes from Dendrobium nobile, assembly GCA_022539455.1. Taxonomy (NCBI): domain Eukaryota; kingdom Viridiplantae; phylum Streptophyta; class Magnoliopsida; order Asparagales; family Orchidaceae; genus Dendrobium; species Dendrobium nobile. Next base: position 25,558,707 of record CM039723.1, read on the forward strand.
ATTGAAGAAGAAAATGGCACATGCCGAAGGCAAAGTTTTGATTTATTCAATGTAATATCTATTTATTTTCTTACATTTATATTCCTTACATTTAATGGTCAACACCATTTTCTTATGTTTTATTTAAATATGAGTAGTCCAAGGGTATTTTAATGCCTAGAAATATCATCTTATATGTAATAATGTAGCTCTTTATAAAAGAAAAATAGGGGAGTGATTCTCATCTCTTTGCTTGGTTCTTAGTTATTTCAAAGTTTGTATTTACCATGGCTAGATAAAGAAATTATCCTTTTTAATCCTGCCTCACACCTTTGTCCTTATCTTAAACACCCTCCAAGTTACTTTTCATTCAAATCCTCTCTCACTTAAAAAAATATGCATTAATCTTTTGTTGATAACATATAGGGTACCTTTAATACTACCACGAGCTATAACTATAGCCCCTTTTGTCACCTTCCATGAATCTCCTGTGATGATGTTACATGGCCTGAGTGAGCAAGCTGACTCATAGAAACTAAAGTCCTCTTTAAATAGGGAACCTGCCTAACATTCTTGAGTGTCCAAATTGAGCCATCTAGTATTCTAACAATGTTGTAGGGCTTATTGTCTCAAAGATACACTTTACTTAAATCACCGTGAGTATAGTTCTTGAATGCCCCCTTGTTAGAACTTGCATGAAAATAAGCACCAGAATCTATAACCTAAGATTCAGAATTATTCAGAGATAAAATCATAGAATCTGATTGATACTCTTCTGCAGATACATTTACAGGGTGATTTTTTTCTTGACCTCCGCCACTTTCCTTCTTTGGAACTATACAATCCTTTTTCAAGTGACCATTCTTTCCACAGCTCCAACAAATAACATTTCCTCTACCTACAGTAGAATGTTCTCTCCTTAGATCTTCATCTAGTTGGATTTCTCTCTAAGTTCATTCCTCTTTCTTTATCATTCAGAGCATAATTTTAAGTTTCATCGTTCGCCCTCCTGTGAACCTCTTTATGAAGAACTAACCCTACATTATCCTCATAGTTTAGCTTTGAACTTCCTGAAGAGTTATAACAATAACAAGCCCATCACAACTTTCTGGCAATGAAGATAACAACAACAACGCTCTCATCTCATCATCAAACTTGATGCCAGCTGAACACAATTGACTCATTTTAAAAAAAAAATAATAATAACAACAGGGCAACACAAGTTACTTGTCATTCAAATCCTCTCTCACTTTAAAAAAAAAAATACTCTTTGCCTAGATAGGAAGCACCGCCATCAATTCTAGTTCTCGATATTTTGACATCCCCCGTAAAATTAATCAAACCCTTTTTTTATACAAGATCACAAGTGCACATCCTAAGAAAATATTCTTTAGTCATTTCTAGGTACTTACCCTTTTTTCAACTCTATCTTCTAAAATGATATTTTATCATCCCAAACTAGCCTAAATTTGATTAGTCTTAATATCACTTCAACCATATCCCTTTAAATCCATGATCTTTTTATCACAAACTCAAGATTACCTTCTTAAACTTAAAATTAATGGCCCATAATTTTGTATGACTTTTAATATAACAACAGGGCAACTCAACATCTTATATATTATATTAGAGTGAAGCAAAGAGAAAATATGATTAAAATATTTTGACAACAAATAATAATTTTTTTATGGTGGACTTGCATCAAAAAACTTGTGAGCCAATCTAAAAAGTTTAAGATTAGTGAATCTTTTTCATTTTGTAAAAGTTTCATTTATATTAATAAAGATCCATAATATTGTTTGATTATCTATAGTGCTGGTAAACAATCTAATTAATGAGTTTTACAAAAACACCCTAACATTTGTCAACATAACTTGAATGTCATCTTGAGTGAAAAACTCTCTAAGGTAGCATGCAACTTTAAAAAAATAAAACTTTACCTCAATGAAAATAAAACCATATGCAACTTGCTTTAGGGTAGTGTTCCACTTTATGCAAATATTGTGTATAAAATATTTTATGGTAAAACTTGGGTTATATTAGATGAACGAACTGGAGAAAATATTGGATCTTTGAAGCTGACAGAAAAAGCTGTCGTGGATGACTCTATATAGATTAAGGAACACTTCGAGTTGTTCATTGTGCTATAAATTAGGGTGTTCGGAGGTAAAGAATTGGGGTAAGAATGGGGATAGGGAATGAAAATTTTTATTTGATTCAAGATTTAAGGGCCATAGTGTGGTTCAGAAGGCACTAAGAGATACAAATCTAATGGGGAGCTATCCAAGGCTGGAAGAAATGGATAAGTATCTTGTTGATGTACCCAATATTGAAACTATTAACTATACTTTGAGCACATAGATTAGTGCTTCTTTTCTTTTTTAATTAGTTTAATGAATTGGTTTATCTTATGAGGCTGATTTTTGGAATTATCTTTTGGTGATCAAATTAATTACTTTTTTATTATTTAATTAAGTGCAAGGTTAGTTAGACCAGCTATTATACAATGATTTAATTAATGTAAGTGTGCACATCACTCTTTTAACTTTTTTCCTCCGCTCTACTAGGGATTTTGACCAACCATCACTTGTTGATGTGTTGCTCCGCTTCCTCAGCCATTCGATTCGCATCTGGTGTCAAGGGGAGTTATCTTTTTATCTTGCATTCCTCATTTTTCTCTTTAGCCCTTATTTGTGTGTTTTGGTTTATTTTTCCTTCTCTTTTCACGGTATAATGTTGTCGAATTGTTTACGATATCATGGATTTTTTAATGGAAATTGCTATTCTCAATCATTTAAAGATGCTTTATCTGGTGCACCTTCTTCTTCATCATATTTCCCTGAACAAAATTTTTTTTCTCTTATCATGAACTATCGTCCTTATGGATTTCAAAACGAGAGATGGTTGCTCTTGCTGCCCCCTTTGAGTTTGAGTTGGTTGGAAAATTTTTGGGCAATCACTTTTCCATTGATGCTACCAAGAATTTATTTTTTAACCTCGAATTAATTGATGAATTTTTTGTTACTATCCTCAACCATAAGCATGTTCTGACTAAGCTTTTTAATGATATGGACTATTGTAGAGTGTTTTCCCATCACTCTTATTTTGTCAATAATTGTTTTATGAAATAGTTTAAATGGACCCTTACATTTGATATTGATGTTGAGTCTACAATTATTCCTATTTGGGTTTCATTCACCAATCTTAGTCTGCACTTATTTTCTCCCAGAATCCTCCAAGGTCTTAGTTCCCTATTTGGTCAGCCTCTTAAAACTGATAATGTTACTTCTACTGACTCTCGATCATTTGTTGCTAGGGTCCTGGTTGAGTTAGCTTTTACCGAACTTTTTCCTTACTGTGTGTGGGTTGGTCCCAAAAACTTGGGTTACATGTTATCCATAATTATGAAGGACTTTCCTTCTTACTACACTCGCTGCAATTCGTTATGTCATTCGAAAGTGGAATGTTGTATTTTACACCCCCATCTCGATAGTTCCCATAATGTAAACCCTTCTTCAAATGTGGGTGTTAAACCCTTTGTTGATATTCAAGAAAGGTTTGATGGTATTTTGCTTGATAATGTGGAAGTTGTCGTTGCTAGTGATGTCAGGGTTCCCTTGGCAGTTAGTGATGTTGAACTTTTTCTTAACCCTATGGCGCTGATCACTCATAGTCCTATGGTTTTGGATGTTGTTGCTCATGTTTCGGAGAATTTGGATGTTATTAATGCTAATATAGGTGGTAATAAGGTTTTTTCTTTTGTTATCTATCCATATGATAGTCATTATGTTCTTGGTGTGGACCTTGTTTGTTCAGTTCAAGAGGCTTCTGAGGGTATTTCTCCTGTTGTTGGGGTAAAGGATACGTTATATTTAACTCTTTGTTTTTCTCATGACGAATTAAATTTGGTGAATGTGGGTGTATGTATTGAGAATGCGTAGAGTTGAATGAGTCCTCGGGTGGTTAGGTCATTTCATATGATGAACAATCCATTCCAACCCTCATTCCTTCCTTGGTGGTTTTAGAAGAATTGATGTCATTTGTTGATGTGCCGATTTCAATTATTTCTAATGAGTCTAAAGCTCAATTAGCATTTAATATGCATGATTCTCGTGTGAATCATTCTAATTGGCTTGATGTGTCCTTCTCCCAACTTTGTGGGGGTTAGGGGGAGGAGTTTGAGGTGCACGAAGAGGAGATTAATACGATATTTAGGGTGAATCACATTGTGGAGAAGGCTTTTTTCTCTTGGGAGTGGCAAACGTCGAAAGCATAAATTTAAATGGAAGTAATTTTGGTTCTTCTGCTTTTGTGGGGCATCCCTTTTGGGTTGGTAGTGGTTATGACTTTTTGTGTTGGTTGTGGTTGGCTTTCGTTTGGTTGGATTGTGGCTCTGGGATTGTTGATTTCTTTTGTTGTACGGGAAACATGAGGCGATTTTCTGCTCACCCCCATGATGGCTTGGATTGGTGGCAACCACTGGTGGTGCTCCCTCTCTTTTTGTTTAGTGGCTTTGTTCGAGATGTGAGATGTTGCTTGTTGCCGCCTCTTGATGGTCCTTACCTGCCTTCTAAGAGGTTGCAAGAAGCCTTATGCCTATTCCTGAGCCCGGCTGGCTATTCGCTTTCTTTACTAGTTTTTAGTAGGCTCCTTTTCCTTTTATGGTTACTTTTTTTTTTGTTGGTTGTTTCTAGCTTTGTATTTTTGTTATGTCCTTCTTTTGGACTTGGTTGTATCCTGCTTTTTATTGAATGAAAAAAAAATGTTTAAATAATAATAATAATAATGTAAGTGTCTTCTCTCTTTCTCTCTTTATGTGTATAAAGTTGTTTTCAAATTCTTCCAGAAGGATTTTTTTTCCAAAGAAAATGTTGGTGTCACTCAGGGTGATTTGTTTCATAATAAATTACTAAATACTTGATAGTCTTACTAAATAATTGTTCTTCTAAATTTTACTATGAAATAAATTATCAAAAAAAGTCTATTTTTTAAATTATTTATTCTATACTTAATTATCAATAAGTCTAAAATTTAATTGCATGCAAAAAAATTTTTTTTTAAAGAACTAATGATATAATCTTTGAAATAGGCTTAATTAATATACTATACCTTTATTTCATGTAAGCTCTGGTTGTACTCATAATATATAGTTATTTTATTCAATTACTTGTATGCATTCTTCATGACATACAAATTGATACACACTCATATATATTATATACATTTTCTAAAATTAAATATAGAATTATAAATTTATTCATGCATATATAGTTCTTTCATTAAATGAAAATGCATTAAAGAAATTGGAATATGACTTCTTTTTGTTCTTTTAGGAGATACATGAATAGATAAAAAAAAAACCTATATGTTAACTAACGGCGCCGCGTTGCTTTCATCACCTTCAACACGTAAACAAGTTTTCAATGCCTCCTTGGATACAAAAATCTCGAAAATGAGTTTGAATTGTAGGTTTACCTCATGGATTTTAGCTAACCAATTAAACTTTCCATGTCATCAAAAATTGGTTAAGTTTCTTTTATGTTGACCTTTTATACTATATAAGTTTATTTTAAATATATAGAGATAATATATTTTTTTAATCTCGTAAATTACTATTTTTTATAATTATCAGTAAAAAAAAATTACTTATAAAATATAAATTTGTATTTTTAATCCTAAGTTAATTTTTGTGAAAATAATTCAAAACTAAAATTAGCAACAAATATATTGAACATGGATATGCGTACAAGTATGATCGACGCTTTATGTAGATTTCAAACTTGTCCATGCAGTTCTCAATGTCCAAGGAGACCTCTCTGACTAGCCGCACCCACTCCCTCGCCATGAAATCTGTCTCCTGCTTCTCTTCTGCACTTCTTAGAAAGGCCTTCATCATCTGAAGCTCCACAATTAAATAGGTGATTTCCCCACGAACACCAAGCAAAAGTCCCACTTCCTTTGTTGCCAGATTCGTCAGGTTTGAACTTATCAATCCCTCCAAGAATGAAGTGATAACATTTTGAGCTATATTCTCAGCCATATCTGCTTATCTCTCGCTCTTTTGGAGACGAAGAAGAGCTTCTGGGATATTTATATTATTTTAGAAAGGAATACTTGAAAGCTAAGTATAGTTCCCTTAATTAATGAAGTGGAACTTAGTTTCGTAAATTGAAAATTGAATTACAAACATACTCATCTATTTTCTTTAATCGAGTCCGAGCAGTAATCTTTTAGCTGAGCCTAATTAGTAATATTCCAAGAAATAACTATTTTATAAAATGTTCACAGTAAAGCTGAAAGTTCTTCCAGAAGGCAAGTCGTTCCTTCCTTCCGGCCTAAGCCAAGTTATTATTCTTGCCTTAGTGGGAGTTCAGGGCATCTTAGTTGCTTAAACTTATCGATCGGAAAGCATTAGCTTTCAGAAACTTTCGAATCAGTTCACTTTATATGAGCAAGAAAGGCATTAATCTTATTGAAAACCTTAATTGTTGATAAAGCATTCAGACTATTATTTTTCCTTTTGAAATATTAAATGCATCATTTACTGACTATAAGCAGGTACGTAGCTGAGTTAGTGGATCAAATTTGTATTTATAGGTTTAGGAGTGCTATTGGAAAGGCTACAATAAAAATGAAATAAAAAAAACAATAGAAGAATCGACTGCAATAGATATGTGGTTTGAGTTATTAGCAAATAAACATCATCCATTTATATCATACAATATAATTTAGTATTTAATTTTTATTTTTCATTAATTAATTCTACATAACTATTTGAATTTTTAAGAAAATTATCATACAAAATTATCCAGATTTTATAGCAGGAATATTCATAAAAAAATCAAGTATTTTAATTAACTTTTAATTTGCATGTTTTAATTTATTTTATGCTCGTGTGTATGTTAGGTTATTTAACCCACTATATGCCAGTACAACTATAACAAGACTCTCATGACTATAATTAAGAATATAAAAATATATTTATTCTAAAAGCTGGGTAAGTATTTGTACTCGTGAGTTCCTCTGGATATCACGAAATAACCTAGATATATATATATATATATATATATATATATATATATATATATATATATATATATATATATATATATATATATGTAGGTACCAAAAATAAGAAAAGTTATTTAGGATAACTAGAGGAACAAATTTTAAGTAAATAAATCTCTTAATCACAATAATATTTGGATTTGATAAGTTTTGATAAGGATAGAATTTAATCAAATGCTATAATTTTAATATTTATTTCAGATTGAATTTTAAATCTTTTTATAAAATATTTGACAAAATTTATGTTATATTCTTCTTAAATCTTACTCATGCTTCGCTTGGGATAGCATTTTTAATGCTTTCAAAAACGGCTTTTTAGTACAATAATTTTCAATTCAAAAAATTTTTGTACTAAAAAGTTGTTTCAGAAAGTAGTAAGAAAGGTATCACAAACGAAGCCTAAGTAGCCAACCAATCACTCAAACAATTTTAAAAATTTTGCAATATGAAAATTTATTAAATACTACTTCCTAAAGTTTGAAAGCTATATATATCGGAAAGTAAGTATTTCATAGATAGGTGCAGTTCTAAAGTTTAAAACATATATATTTTTTAATGATACAGATCTAAAGTTTGAGAAGAGTTCACTATGATCAAACTTAAAATGATGGTGAAGTGGTAGAAATCAATTATTTTTTAACTTTCTATTTTAAAATTAATTAATCTCATCAGCTTAATGGTTTGATGCAATTTCTTCATATTTCTCAAGCTAGTTTACTCAATTTACCTATCAACAAGATAGATATTTGCTTTACCTGACTTGACCCAAGTGGATTAAGCATAATAATACTTAGTAACCTTTAACTAAACCAAACCAGGTTAATCTACATTCAACCAATAGAAGTTTAGCATGTGAAAGTAATTAATATGAGTAACAAAATTGTACCAATTCTGAAAATCAATAGGACATTTGCAAGAAGCTTATGCTACAAGTAAAAATGGTCTTCAACCAAAGAAAAATAAGCTAATAAAACGGCCTCTAATATCATTGAATACATATCGGATAAAAATGAAAGGAAGAAATGAAGGGAAGTATACCAATTCTTTGTTCTGTTATATATATTAAATGAGTGAAAGGAAGAAGAGGCTATGCAGATAGAGTTTCGGACCACTGGGCATTACAGAAAAATGGATGCAAAAATTGGGAATGGGCGAACAAGGCATGACTTGGGACACTATGAAGAGGAGAAAGTGGTAAGAGCTGTGCATAAAATTAGACCCCCTCTCGTGCCAAATAATGATGTTAAACCCGTCAAAATTTTAAATTAGTTTTTTTTTTTTTGGGAAAACCCGGGGATTAAAGCCCATATATTAAAAACCAGAAGAACCAATTACAAGTAACCTATGGGAAGAAATAAAAAAGAAACTGCCAACTACAATCAAAATTACACAAAGACTATATCAACAAACAAAATGGGACAAAAGACAATCTGAAGACTCAGAATACAGGCGCAGTCTCAATCATCATGACTTCTCTGTAAGAAAAACACTTAATCCAGGCGGTGGCACTGATTTCCCAAAAACCGAAGGAAGCAAGATAATAATTCCTAGCAAAACTGGCCATCACAGCACCTCCAGCCTGCAATAAAATACCCACAAAAACGAGCCAGGTTGCCACGTAGGCCCTCCATAGCTCGGAGAGACTGGCCTTGGTCATCATCGTCAGAATGCCTAACGTCCACCACCAATGCCAACTATAGTCTTTGTAGTATACCCGAGAGATAAGAGAGAAAAATTCCATCAGCATGTTGGAATGTGGCGAGAACACAAAGCCCCCACATTCCAAAAAATCTTCCTCCCAGGTCTGAAAATAGCAAAATAATAAAAACTGGGCCTTGTAGAGCACCCTGGGAGATAAAAGTATCTCGGTAAAGAAGCATAAACTAGTAACATCAACATGGAGGCTAAACAGACACCTCCAGCAGAACAAAAAAACAGAGCAGAAAACTAAATGCCCAAAAATCTATGAAGTAAAGATGATTTGTTCTTCCATTTTACAGTTTTGAGTCTCACCGCTGTAGATATATTGTAAATAACTTTAACCACATTATTCCTAAGATTTGAGAAGCGACGATTGTTCCGTTCCCTCCATATATTGTAAATAATGCAGCTGATGGCTAAATAACAAAAAATGCTTTTCAGTTCTGTTGAAAGCCACAGAATTTTCAATAAATTCCAAAGTCTGAGAAAGAGTCGGCCTAAGGAAGAAGCAGTTGATATCCGGCAAAATAGTTTTGAGAATATAAAAGGTGAAGTCACATTCAAAAAATAAATGTGTATGATTCTCAAGATGTTCCGAACAAAGTGAACAGTTAAGTGGCACCTGGATACCTCTAAGCAGGAGGTTTTCTGCAGTTTTGAGCTTACCAAGCCTTGCCATCCATGCAAAGCAAGCAAATTTAAGTGCATGATTTTTGTGCCAAATAGAGCAATACCAATCCACCTTAGGAAAAGTAGAATAGAAAAATTCAATGAATCTTTCAAAAACCCAAATCGCAGAGCCATCCCATAAAACCTCATTTTTATCTTGTATTGCCACCATCATAATGCTCTCTTGAATTCCAGAGGGAATGATAGTTGGCAGATGCCAACTATCATTTCATATAAATTCTTTCAGCTTAGAAGCATCCAAAGCTGGAGTTTGAAAAAAGTCACAGATAGATTGTCCATTGAGCCACGGATCCCACATAAAAGAGAAATGACTGTGCTTAGAAACAGAAAAGATAGAACTTCTTTTATTTTGCAAGCCGTTTCAGCAATTTTATGCCAAATTTTAGAAGCAGCAAGAGGAGGATGCTTCCAAGGGGTAATATACTTAGCTTGATACCAGTAACTAAGAAGATTTTGATTTTTGTAGAATCTTCCAATAATGGAGCAGAAAACACCAAAATAAAGGGCTTCCAAAGATGGAATACCAAGACCCCCCCGCAGATTTAGATCGAGTAACTTTGGACCAAGAGATAAGATGTAATTTTCTCTCTGTCAAATTATTGTGAAATAAAAACTTAGAGCAAAGTTTGTTGATATAAGCACAGCAGCACTTAGGAATAATAGATCCCATAATCCAATAAGCAATTGTGTTTGTGATTGTGAATTTAAGAAATTGGACCCTACCTGCAAAAGAAAGAAACTTGTTTTTCCAACCTGCAAGTAGAGCAGAAATTCTGCTCAGGAGAGGTTGGAAGTGAGTAGATTTGAGTCTTTTGGGAGAAATGGGGATGCCCAAGTAAGTTAGGTAAAGATTTACATTATGAATACCAAGTTCCTCACAAATCAAATGGTTGCCCGGGTCATCATGAGAAAATATAATAGCACTTTTGTTGGTGTTTATATGAAGTCCGGACAAAGAAGCAAAAAGCTGTAAGCTTCTATTCAGATGATAGGCATTTTCTCTAGAATTTTCTCCCATCACCAGGAAATCATCAGCATACATCAAATGATTAATATGAATATCCTTTCATCTAATACCTTTGAAGTTCAGCGATTCAGAGAAATGGATAAGGATATTAGATAAACCGTCCATAACAACACAGAAAAGTAGAGGAGATAAGTGGCATCCTTGTCTAAGCCCCGAGCTAGATTTGAAGAAGCCTTCCAGAGAACCATTTAGACAAATGGAGAAATGAACATCAGTAATGTACCCCTTGACCCAAGAGACAAAGGTCTCAGGGAAACCCTTCTGCAAAAGTCTAGCAATGATAAATTCCCTAGAAATAGTGTCAAAGGCCTTTTTGACATCCAGCTTAACACAAAATTTTTTAACAGAGCCAGAGAAATCTCTTAGTAGCTCAGAAGCTAGAATAATATTATTAGTAGAACACCTCTTAGAAATGAAACCCGATTGGCTTTCATGTATGATGAAAGGGGGAACAACTTTGAGTCTATTGACAATGATTTTAGCAACAATTTTGTAGAGAACATTGCAAAGAGAAATTGGTCTAAAGTCATTGATGTGTGAAGCATGGGAAGATTTGGGAATTAAGGCAATGGCAGTTGCCTTAACTCCTCTCGGTAGTGTACCAGAGGTGAAATAATTGTTAACAACATTGAACACTTGCAAGACAATAAGATGCCAAGATTTCCTATAAAAAGAATAAGGAAAACCATCGGGTCCGGGAGCTGTGTTTTCATTACCATCAAAAACCGCAGTTCTTACTTCCTCAAAGGTCAAGGGAGCCATAAGCATACAACAGAACTGAGTAGGAACCAGATTTCCATGGGGAATGTTTAGAGGGAGGTTAAGGGTGGAGTGAGAAGAATTGAACAAACCCTCAAAATGCTTAATAATAGCCGTAGAGATTCCAGTAAAACTAGTGAAATGGCCTTCAGAAGTGGTAATCTCCTTAATACAGTTCTTATTATTCCTGCTTCTAATGTGTGCAAAAAGGAAACCAAGATCATCTTCCCCTTTAGTGAGCCATAATGTTTTAGCTCGTTGGCATAGCCAAGAAGTCTAGTGACTTTGCAAAGAGGCAAGTTCCTCATTGATGTTCTTCAAGTTTTGATTCAACTCCAAGTCAAGGGGGTGGTTTTGTAGTTCAGTTAAACAATGTTGCTGTTTGCTCTTAATTTCCAACAAGGCATTAGAGAGATATGTTGAAGAAGCCCAATTCCTATTCTTAAAAGCTCTTTTAAGACATTGTAAACTATGATAAAAAGATGCCATAGGGCTTCTAGCAGATCTAGAAGAGAAAGCAGCTAGAACATCATCTCAATATCCCTCCATATTGATCCAATAATTCTTAAACAAGAATCTAACAGATAAAGCCTTGTCATGAGAAGATTTGAAAATTAAAGGGGCATGGTCCGAACTGAGATGTAATTCCATACTATAATAGGCATTAGGGAAGAAATCCAGAAGAGCATTATTCACAAGTACTCTATCAAGCTTGATATGGATAGGATGATCCACCCTTTGGTTAAACCAAGTGAAAAAAGACCCGTTGAGGAAAGATCCTGGACCCCACAGCTGAATATCATGTTATTGAGTACTCCCAGTCTGCTAGTGGTAGAGATGGAGCCACCAGCTTTTTCCGTTTCAAATCTGCAACAATTGAAGTCTCCCATGATGATCCAAGGTTGGTCAAAAGGAGGAGAAGAAGTGCCAAGATGTTCCCACAGGTGTCTCCTTTCCTCCACATAATTGGAGGCATAAATCACAGTCAGATAAATCGGTGAGAAAGATCCCGCAGAAAGAATGCCATGAATGAATTGGGGAGAGGAGGATAAAAGATTAAAAGAAAAAACCGAAGCATCCCACTTAATTCAAATCCTACCTAGAGAAGAATCCCCAAAGTTATTGCAACTACCTTCGTTCTCAAAAAGGCAATGAGAACGCATAAACCACGGGTCTTCAACATAAGATGTTGAAATTTTAGCTTCCAAAATGCATAACATCTTGAGGTCATGAGTACTTATTAAAGACTTACAATAACTCACTTTGTCAGGGCTATTGAACCCTCTTACATTCCAACTGGCCAACTTAGGAAAGAACATTAAGATTTTTGACCTTTCGCCTTCTTGGCCGACTTGCCCTTTGGCGGTTTGACTTCAAAGGAGTTTTGCCTTTGTCAATAGAAGATCTAGTATTATGACGATTGTGTTCAGAGGAGTTCTGGGTCCGAGGGCTAGGAGAAGGATCATCATCAGCAATGGAGGAGGAGGTGATTTTAGTCTTCGAGAAGGATTCTGAAGAATTGATAGGATTTTGTTCATCAGTTTGTAGGGAAGCAAACTTGTTAAGGAGGGGAATTTTGGGAGGCAATGGGATATAGTGTGAAGCTGGCAAACCAGAAGAAGAGGTTTCTTCTGTCGGAGAATTGAGGTTAGGAAGCAATGTAGTTTTGTTTGGAGAAGTTTGTGGTTCGGATTCAGAAGGTAACTTAGCAGAGTTAGACTGGTTAGCCAGATGCTGAACCGGGTTGGGATCCAGTAACAGAGGAGTTTCAAGATTAAGAGAAGATGACTGAGTGGGCTTGGGTTGGGGAGCCAACAGTGCAGCCAAAGAGGATGCAGCAGGTGGTAGAGAAGTGGAGGGATTTGTATTGGTGATAATGTTGGTGGATTTTAGTGGCGGGAGGATAGATGGGGATCTATGTGGACGGTTGGTATGTGGTCTAGAGGTGCTGCGACCTCGATATTTTGGTGGCTGGGGAGGTAGAACCGGTCAGGGGTTTGGATTTTTGGGGCATAAAGAGAAAGGATGAATTAAAGACCCGCAAACATCACATTTTTCTGGTTTCCAATCATAAATTACTTTCAAAACTAAATCTTCACCATCAATCTCAAGCGGAATTTCATCAGGTAAAGCAGAGTCTTTAGTGATAAGGACACATACCCGTGCAAACGTTAATCTAGTTCGATTTTCAGTAAGAGAATCAACAGAAATCGGGATACCTATATAGCTTGAGATTTTAGAGATATTAGTTGGTGTCCAAAGAGCCAGAGGGAAATCCATGATTTTGATCCAAATCAGAATTGGAGCATCCTCGTCGCGCTTTGGTTTGAAGTTAGGAGACCAACGCTGAAGAATAAAAGGTTAGCCCAACAGAAACCATGGCCCTCCAGAGAGAACCATCTCCAGATCTTCCTCAGTAGAAAACTTTAGCAAGAAAAAACCATCAGCTAAGGAAAGGAGGGACATCAAGCCTTTTAACTGCCAAAGCTTCTGCATAGCTTTGAGCAGACGCTCGTAATAGGGACGAGGCCCCAACGAGTAGCCTATTAGTGCAGACGTCCAAATGTTCTTTCATTCTGATAGATCATCTGCTTTGAAAGATAGTTTCTGTCCAGGGGAGAAAAAGGATACTAGAAAAGGGGCCGGTTTAGCAAAAGAAGCTGAGACATTGGCCGCGTAGGACAAACCTTCAGGAGTCGGGCCAAGCACGGAGGGAGGAAGAAGGGGAGGAAAATCTGGTGAGGAAGCAGCCATCTTGGGAGGGAGAAGCCCCCCAGGGGAAAAGGCGGAGAGAAACCCACAGTCGGCGCAAACCCTAGCAGAGCAAAAAAATATGAATAAAATTTTAAATTAGTAAATCTAATATTTACCGTAAAAGGGGGAAAATGTTTTGAAATATGACATCGATTTACCATGAGATTTTGATTTGCCTTTAGGAATTTTAGAAACTTTCTACAATTATGTTGCATTCACTATCAAAAAATTGGAGGCGACAGCAGCAGCTGCGAAACCTATTCGTAAAAGATCGGATCTTCTTACGCTAGCCAATGTGTCTGATAGGTCCCTTCATAATTCATGCCAACATTTCTGCAAGCCCCCCCCCCCCCCCCCCCCCCCCCCCCCATCTTGAAGGACTTAAAATAGCAGACTATGTGGATGTAGACTATTCGTTCATCACCCAACCAAAGCATATGGATTGGGACGAAACTTGATCACAGCACAAAATGTTGTGAAATATTCTGGGTGGTTAAAAAATTGGGTGGCTTAGTATTAAATATCAAATATCACTAAATATTTTGAAAATATTCTTATTTTAATTAATATTTTTCAAAATGTTCATGTCTTTCGAGAAAATTTTGAAATTATTAATGAATTCTCAAATTTTAAATATTTGAGTCCTAGTTCGATGATTAATGAGCTTAAACATCTAGCTTTCATATTGACCAACATTTGCTTTTGCATCGGAATTGAGTTAGTATATTAATTTTTGTTTTGAATTTACTTGTTATGATAGGTTTACAACCATCATTAGGCAATAGTCATCTATTAAAAATAATCAATCATCATATCATATGAGTCTAAATTGTCTTAGTCATTCTCTGCCTTGTAAGTTTTATATTATTTATCATGATATTTATTTGTAGTTGCTTGATTTTCATTTTCTTAATAATGTATGATTATTTGAATATATGATTAGTAGACTCTTGGATGTGTTTCGTTTCTATAACTTCAATCAAACTATTTATTATTTTTAAAATCAATTTTTGAGTTTTTTTTTTCAAATACTATAATTCACCTTTACAAATAGAGAATATCTTATCAGGCAATTAGCTCTCTTTACATCTAAGTAGAATTAGAATTTAATAACTAGATTTAATGAATTAATAAAATCGTGAGCTATTTCTATCTACTTTTTTTAAAATATCTTACAAATAGTCAGCAAAACATACACCATTTCAGCTATAATTGGAGTCAATTCCTCGCTTACTGAATCAAAACAATCAAAATTTTGGTTTTAAGGGAATTCTTGGATATGTCCAAAATATGGTTACCCGTAAGAACAATATTTTTTTGAGATGCCCTCCTCGCTATCTCATCCACCCACTGCTAGTCCTCTTGGCGCTTATGAGTATGATTGTATAACTCAACTACAATGGGTTCTCTCCAAGCATCTCCTTCTGCAATATATTTAGATTAGCATGCATAACCAAAAAAAATATTAAAATGTGTTTAAATTATTACCAATCGCCATATGTACTCAATGTGTGGGATAGAGCCCCGAGTATAGAGGGAGATACCCAGGCGCTAGATGCTAGAAGCTCGATTTTGCCGCTTCTACTCCCTCCTCACTATATAATTTTGGTCGGTAGCTCACCTACCCTCCTAATGTGTGTGAACATGTCTCGCGGGTGTGGTGCTTCATGTTTCTCAAAATTTATTCTGATTCGAGTATCAAACTCAGGCAACTAATAGAAATCTCATTGAATACAATAAATTATATAAAAAAAATTCTTAATTACCTTAATAAAAAATGGATAGATACTAATAACATTTTTCAGAATTTTCCTCCAAGATAAATATGGAGCATCAAACAAGCTCCGTATGATATCTCTTATCTTCTGCGTGGGCTACTTTGATGGATAAAACTTTCACAAAACAATTAGTTAAAAATATTACTTCTCAAATATATGTGTAATATAAAACATACATATTTATGCATGAGTCACCCTCAGGCTGAATCGGCATGCGCCCATCTGTAGTCCTTGTTGTAGCAGTCTATGTGAAAGCTAGGTTTAGCTACAGTTAAGATGGAAGGCTCAATTGTAGAGGGATGAGGGGGTAGTTGGCAGTAACATGGCGAAACGTATGTTAGATAAGGATAAGTAGCAGGGACTCCCTAAGAAGATAATGGGAGGTAGTACATGTAAAAGGGAGAAATCTTCGTAGTGTCTGCTGACAAAAAGTGGGGGTATGTAGAGTAAAATTGAGGGCTCCCTATAGTAGGTGTAGGAAAAGATAGGCTAGGTTGGCTATGAGTGGCTGGATGTGAAGAGGACGTCCCCTCAGTACCTTTAAACCCTACCAGATTGTCCACCAGTACTCTGCTTTTGCTTGAAAATATTTTTGATATATCGCCTAAGGGGATCATCTCCTTTAGAAGTCATCTGCAAAAAAAATTAAAAAAAAATAGTTATAATTTATATATTTATGAAAATACATGAAGTAAGTAAATTAAATGGGGGAAATAAGTAGTTACTATTGTTATGCTATAAAAAATGTGTTTACTATTACTATGCTATAACAAATAGGAGCTATTATATGTATATTAACATATTGCAAAAAAATTACTAGGTGACTCATATTTTTCTCCTAACTATTAATCACTAGGTGATTCACTTCCATCTGATGATATCACACCCTCAATGCTAACTTCTTAAATATTTTCCTCAATGAATAAGTCTACCTCCTCTAACTGCAACTCAGTACCATTATCTACTATTTGATCATCTACATCATTAGTAGGCTTTTTAAAGTTTGACACACACTCTTCTTGATGTGCTAGTTGTATTGATGTAGTATTCTCAATGACCCTCCTAGGTTTAGTATTGATAAATACAAGCCTATCTTACTTACCCCGTTGTCTATATGGATAGTTAGCAAAGAAGACTTAAGTAGCCTAGCTAGCAATGACAAATGAGTCTCATTTTCCATATCTTCTATATTTCTTTACTTATGTAATACCATAAAGTGGATGCACTATTGTTCCATTATTTTACACAGGATCAAACCAATGAAAATTAAAAAGATACAAGTTCTTCCCTTCACCAGGATATTCCGACTGTAGTACTTATTGTAAAATCCCATAATACTCACGATCATCACCTATATGATTGTTTCCTTTCACACATATACCACAATTTTCTATTTTTTAACCTTCACACCAAGTTTTGGTTTAAAACCTATTACCGTTGATAATAAAAAATGGCTAACATTTTATTGCTCTCATAGGTCTTGAAGCTAGATTCATTAGTCATTGCTCTTGCAAATCTCTAGCTTCATTGTGGACCTAATTAGTGCTAGAAGTGTAACTATATTATTATCATTTTCACTAAATTAATTGTTTATGATATATAAGATTGAAGTGACTTGTTGAAATACATACTATTTCTTTGAACCAATTTGTAAATTCAAACTCCATTCTCTTTTTGTGCTCTAATACTGATATTGTACTAAGACCATTAACAGACTTCCTATAAAAGTTTTGAATTTAGGATCTCTATATATTAGTCTACAAAATATATAAATTCTTTATTTTAACATACTCAAGATATGGCTCAATTTCAACATAATTAAGCATTGTGTACAACATGGAAACTCTCATCTCCTTATGTGTCAAATAGAGCACAATACAAGTGCCTACTATATCACTACGTCCATTGAATATTGATATATTATCATATATCTAGATTACACAAATTGTTAGGCATATAATTTCTTGTTGATTGTAACTTTGTGTAGAAGTAGTATGAGCAAAATTGAGTGGTCTCATATATCAAGTATACTTCACATATTGATCCTTTGGGATGTAGTTTATTCTTTACAATCTTCTTACATTTATTTAATTACCTAAATTATGTATTATAATGAATTAATAACTTGTTCATAATATTTGATATGTTATATTTGCACATTATTATCTCTCAAAAGGATACATCCACAGATACTTAATAGGTCCTCCAACTCTAGAATTATATGGTAAATGTATAGGCAGATGCTCCATGGAGTCAAAAAACCCTGAAGGAAATATCTTCTCTAGCTTGCATGGAATGAAAGGTATGTTATGCTCAATATAGACCAAAGCATCTTTATTAAGTCTTGATGAGATAAGTCCTTGAAGAAGATATTAAGTTCTATCAAGGGATTTAAGATTGAATCTAAAAAGTAACTCAAAGCAATAGGCAACAAATATTCCATGAAGACATGATAATTATGACTTTTTAATCCAAACAATATCTCCAATCTCATATCAATACATCTACTAAAGTTGGAAGCATATCCAATAGGTAGCTTTATGCTCTACACCCATTCACAAATCGTTCTCCTCAGCTCAAAAGTGAAGGTGAATAGGGCGTTTGGTTTTAAAAATTTATCATTTTCACCTTAATTTAACTTAGGAGTTTATCTCCAACAAATATCCTTCATGTCCATCCTAGCATTTACATTATCTTTAGATTTTCCCTTAATGCTCATTACTGTATTGAACACATTATTGAAAATACTTTTTTTTTCTATATGCATCGCATTTAAATTATGCTTGATCAAGTTAGTTCTATAATATGGCAAAGATAAGAAAATACTCTTTTTTGTCCAATTGGGAGTATTTCCATACCCGGTTACATTATAAATAACTAATAATGGAGAATCAATTATGCTGAATATAAATTTTCTTTTTTAAATATTTTCTCATTGCTTAACCTTAGTGGAGGTAGTGTCATCTCCATTTTATTTTTAGTGAAAGCATCCTTATTTCTCCTGAATGGATGATTTGAAAGTAAAAACATATGGTGACAATCAAACCAAGCATTTTTCCCCCATGCTTCAAAGTGAAAGATTTTGTATTTTTCATGCAATATGGGTAAGCAATTTTGCCAGCAGTGGTCCAACCAGAAAGTATATCGTATGCTGGAAAGTCACCAATTATCTAAAGTAATGCTTCCCTTAATGTAAATTTTTATTTTGTGAAGATATCATTTGTATTAACTCCTTCATTTCATTATAATTTTTAAGTCGTTGATTAAAGGTTGTAAGAATACATCTATCTTTGCCTTCATATTATGTGGGCTTGGATTGATAAGTGTTAGAAACATGTAAGATATAGTCATACATAACTCTAGAGGAAGGTTACAAAGGGTGAGTATCCCGAGCTAGCATGAGTAAGGTGTGGCAGATTGGCTAAATGTATTATAGTCATTTGCATATAAATCCAATCTTACATTTCTTGGTTCTATGATGAATGTAGGATGTATGCAATCAAATTATTTTCAGGTTTTTACTTCTGACGGCTGTGTTAGAACATCTACTTATGAGATGTGTTCCTTATGCCATCTCATATATATAAGAGATAATAAATACATATAAATGTTGTAATATGGGAATAATTGGTAAGTAGAATAATCAACTAACTAGCACATCCTTCTGCTTTCTTTTTTTTTTTTTTAAATTTAGTATAAATCTTGGCACGTTATAATGATGACATATAATCTCTAAAAAATTATCCTCGTAATACAACATGCATCTGTTAACATATTAATATATTTTTATAGCTATCAAATAAAGTTTGGAAACTAATTTTTAATCTGGTATAAATTTGTTGGAATTATATTATATGTCAGGTTGGTCTTCTTAAGTAGGCTAATAAATTGATTAAAGCATTTTATGTGCACATTCTATTATGTCTTTATGATTAACATGATCATAATAATGCATTACTCTAAGTGAGTAGTGAAAACATTCAAAATTAGTTGTTATGTAGCTTGCAATAAATCATAGAAGTTTTGTGCCTCCTTATTCGGGGACTCTTCTGGATATTATTGAAATTATGTTTCAGTTACATCATAAACAAAGTCCTCAAATGTCCTAACTCTTTCTTCCTCGAAAATGTTAGATCTTGTAGGTGGGCTACACTGAGATTCAAAATGAGGCTTATACTCACAATGTAAAGTCTAAATGCCAATATTATGGAATGAATCCTTTGTGAAGTAGATCAATAATAATCTTATCTAGTGGGAGGTAGGCTTGATTATTTTTATTTGGAACATGGATAATAAAACCTTTTCTCAGATTTAGAGGAAGTAATTGACAGCTTGCATGAATGAAATAATTCAATCCATTCAAAAATTCATCTATTAATGTCTTATGTTCAGGTAACAGTCGTTTAAACATCCAACTTCTATAGTTTTGAATATTCATAACACACGTGGGCTATAAATTTCTGCAATCAAATAATGCGATTTGTAATAATCATAAAAAATGAAATCATGCAACATGCCCATTTGTAATAATGTCTTATGTCGAACCCAAATTGACCTGAGCCGAGCCGATTCAGATCTGATTTGAACCTGATTTTAGCTTAATGTGTTTAATTTAATTTCAATTGAAGTTTATTTGACTTTCTCATGAATTTGAATTTGTTCATAAATCAAGAAATAAAAAAGGACAGAGATTTCATCGAAATTCAAAACACTGAGGTGGTTCCTGGGTTCCTGGGTTCAGTCGCGTGATATGCTTCAGTGGGCAGGGGCTTGATTAACATATAAAATGATTGGGAGTGTCATTTTTCTTGAAGGCAGCAGGGTAGAAAGAAAGGATTTAGCCTCCCTCGGATGGGCATTCCTGTTTCAGCATTCTCTCTACCTTTGTGCTCTCTATTCCGAAATCCCCAATAGGAGCTTGGTTCTCCTCTGTGGTTCGCGAGTCCCATGCAAGGCTGAAGCCCCTCCTTCGTCTCTCCCTATTCGCGAACGCCAGAAGCACACTGAAGTCCCCTTCCTCCCCTCTCTCTCTCTCACGAGCACCAGCAGGCCGGACCTCCCCTGTCGCCTCCTTCCTCTTGTCCGAATCCAGACCAAGGTAGGAGTCCAACGCCAGTCTCTCCATCTCTGGTTCCTGAAGACGAACAACCCGATCCCCCTCCTCTCTTGTTCGAATCCAGCTCGACCCCTCCCGCCAACTACCTCTGCCCTAGCCGAGTACAGGTATATCTTTTCCTACTCATCCTTCTTCCTCCTCCTTTCTTTGTTCTTAAAAGTTTTGATGGCAAAACGAACGAGAAAGCTGGTTTGCATTGTTTGGTGGAGACTATATCCTTTTCATTATTCTTGCCAGAAGGATTGAAACCATGACCTTTATGATTATTTGTGCTAAGATGTTGAAGTTCTGAATTATTCTATGGAGATCTGTTAACTTTTTCATATATGTGCATTGTGTCCAAACCATTTTTCTGAGGTTTTATTCTATGACTGTTTGGGCTGAATAAATCAAGAGGAAAACAAGCATTGTTTCCCAACAATTTCCTGATTGTTTGGCTCAAGTTTAATTGACAAGGAACCCTTTGATTTTGATGAGTTAATCAGAATGATTCCTCATCATTCTTTTGCTTGAGTTTGATATATGCATGGCTTTTTGTTGCTTTCATCCTTAAATTTGAAAGAAGATATATCTTGTTGTATTCTTCTCTTCCTTTTTATGTTCATATGATATCCTCTTTGTTGATAAAAATTAGATTTGAGGTTTGAGCAATAGATGAGAGAACATGTTTATGCTTGAAAACTTTCTCTTGTGAGGTCCACAAGACAGTAGGTTGAATCTAGTTATGAGACAGCGATGATGGTTTATTCTCAAGGAAAGAGGTTATATTTCATACATAAACAGATCAAGATGTTTCATTGTGCATACTTGGATTAGTTCCCAAACATAGCTTTGAGTATTTCATTAATGGTATTTAGTCAAAATAGCCATACTCACTTACAATTCATGGTTAGTTAGTGGAATTTTGCATGCGATCTCATGTTTAGAATGTCTCACTACTGGAGTTGGGAAAGAGATGATATTGCATAGTATACTTCCCTTCTTTTTCCTACAACCAATTATTTGCTATAAAAAAATGAAAGTGCTATGTTGAATGTTATCCTCCTTGTTTGTTATGTTGATGCGTGGGAAAGAGAAATGTATGTTGAGCGTTAAATTTGTTAAATAGTCAATGAATAAACCTTGTGTGAAATGTGTGATCACCATTGGTTATGTATGCTTTTATGCTTGGTTAGAAGAGTTCAAATCAGATTTTTGATAAAATCTATACATTTGTTGTTATGTATTTATGAGTTTTGTTGGAAAGCCCATCCTGCTAGCATGAGTTCTATGTCTCATTGTTACAAGTTAAATTTATTACGAAGCACGAGATAAGTGATTTTGTTTATTATCAAAGAGGGCAGTGCTATTTAATAAGTCATGTCTGAACTAAAATGTTTGATACACGTGCCTATGTCTTGTATTTATGAGTGAATCCAAATGTTTCCATGGAGAGTATTTGGTAGACTATTCGTACAAATTTAGGATTCATGTTCCAGTTGTAAGCATATATGAATGGAAGTAAAGTTGTTTAGTTTACATTTGGAAATCACTTGAGCCTGTTCGTTAATAAGCTATTTGTAGTGGATAATGAAATCCTCTTATGTTTTTTTTTTTAATCTTTAGTTTCCCTTCACTTGTTTGAGTCTTATGTGGAAAGTTGTGTTAATAGACGTGTTCAAAAATATTTTTGCTATTTTGTGTCTCGTATGGGGATTTGCATGGATTAAATACAATGATGTTTTGAGAATTGTTGGAAAGGTTTCAAAAGTGTTTTCATTGTTGAAAATCGTTTTATATTGGAAAACTTTTAAGAGCGGTCTCATGTTGGAAAGTGCTTTGTGTTGGAAAGTTTTATGAATTGCTTTATATGAGAAAAGTTTTAGAGTCGCTTTATGTTAGGAAGATCTATAAGTTGCTTTATGATTCATTTGAGAGTCTAATTTGGTTTAATGCAAGTTTTGTATGCTTTATGGTAGGTGGCTTGTTTCTTTCCTTTTTTTTTCCCTCGATTTTAGAAAGAATTATGGGCATTGGGTGAAAAGATTCCTTGAGCTCTTTTGAGATGAAATTAGTTTCTATCATAATATCACTTCCTTATTTGTGTTTAATTGCAAAGTTGGATTAACAGTGTGCTGATCTTTGAAGAGTCATGCCTAATAATGAGATGTCTTTACGTTTTTTTTTTTCTCGATTTGTTTAGACTTTATATAAGAATCATGTTTGTAATCATATTTGAGAATTTATTAAACTTGGGAAGGACAAATAGCATCAAACCCTCTTCATAATTGCATTTTAAAAAAAAGTGTTAAGTTGTGACTTTAAAAAAAAAAGTTTTTTGTTTGTTTCTCCAGGTGATTGAATATAATTGTTATGATTCTCATTCTCAAAAGATGTATGGTTTGATTATGATGGCCATGGTGGAGTTGGGAGAAATAGTTTGGCATGTGTTTAAAACTTTATTTGTAACCTCCCAAAGCCTCTTTTTTATACTACATTAATAACTTGACACGTTGAGCTTTTGAGAGAAATGTCTTGCACTCTCTTATTTGTGTGTTGCTTTTGGGAAAGAAGAATGTGTAGGATTATTTCTTTGCATGATTACTAAGGATTGAATCGTAGAAAACTTATATTTAGGATGCATTCACCCTTTATGATAGAAACATTGAACATAGAAAATTTAGTGTCATCCCAACATAAGATTAACATATATCATTCAATCAACCATAAACAACAATCAATTGATAATTAAAAGACCCTTTTACAAATCAAGAATAATTTGGATAATAAGGCATGAAAACATTTAACTTTTGTTAACCCAATTATTAATAACATTCTTAATTACTAAAAGACAAACTTGAACATACACTTGAACTAAATTTAATTAACACATTAATCACTCTTCAACAAAACTTAAATCTAAAAGATGTGGACTGAATCAAGATAACAATCCTAAATTAAAACCCATTAAGTAAAAGGACTTATAAAACTTAAACTTTGATTTCATAAACCCTCTTATAACTAATTAAACATCTAATCTGAAACACCTCTAATATTGAATGCAAATGAATTAAAACTTACAAACTAAATGAACAACATAAAGAAACTTGTTAAAAGTTCAATCATAACATAAAAATTTTAAAATCTAATAACCTACCTAAAATCTAATCCAATCATAAGTTAATCTTTCAAAAATAACCTGTAAACTAATAATTAATCATCTAATATACCTTTCTTTTAATTTACAAACAACTAAATTAACTTAACAAATTAGTTACTATTGGGTAACCCAGGCCTATAAGGCTATTAAGTTAGCCCCAATGAGGGTGAATTAAACCTCATGGCTTCGGTGAGCGACAAAGGTAGTAATCAACTAAACACTAAAAATAAACTCCTAAAATTAATCTTAAGACATTAATACTTAAATTTAAACTAAAATTCACCTTTGATCTTTAATAAATCAAATCAAAAATAACTTGAACAAATTATTCTACATAGGAGATACCCAAAATCACATAGCCTACTACACACACCTAGATTTATTTGTTAAGACACGACTTCTAGCTCGATGTTAGGCCAGTGTTTTTCTTTCTTTCTATGTCTGTGACGTGGCGATTTGGATGTGTCACATGTGCTGATTGTTTTAGCTTTCTGTGATAATTTTTATAATGATGATTTTAATTACTGTATTATATTTATGATGTGATGGACGATAGATTACCCATAAGTTAGAAACAATTTTGATACTTATGATATTTTCTATAGGTGGTCATGTTTATATAGCTGATGGGAGCATCAGATTATCATGGAGAGTTTATCAGAGACGCGGCCGCCGATCTACGGCCACGATCGAGTCTTTATATTTTTGAGTCGTTGATGTATTTTTATTTTCATGTAGCTTGTTATGTGCTTATGTGTTGATGTAATTTTATTTTTATTTGCTTATGTAGTTTTATTATTTCCCGTTGTACCCCTATTATGGGAGTTATCGTTTGTAAGCCCAAAGGGCATTTGTGTCATTTGTATGAGGCTATTTAAAGCCTCCCTTTGTTCTATTTGTGGTTAATGAATGATTGATTAGAAAATTTTATTTTTGCATGAGTTCTTGTGAGAGCTTGAGCATCTGAGAGTTCTTGGAGAGAACTTTGGAGAGATCCCTAGGAGAGGGAGACCGGATCACCCACCAACCTTGGAGACGGTCGGGTTCGTGGTTTTCTTTATCTTCTCATCTTCCCTTTCGCGAACCTCTCACCCTACTCCACCTGCCGCCGGATTCACCTCTCCACCCGAGCCATCTCATCCCTCACAATCCCACGGCCACCTCACCTCACCCGAGCCCTCAATGCCACCGGCCCCAATGCACTAGCTGCCGGCCTCCCATCCACCTTGCCACTGTTATTGTATTTCCTAATTTGGGGTTGGGATTAATTGGGATAATTTGAAATTCAAATTCACCTAAATTTGAATTCAAATTATTTCCTAAATTAGTTCTTCTATTTTAGGAATGTATGTGATTTAAATCTATTTTGAAATTTCAAATCAAGAGAATTTAAATTAATTACTTCCTAATTCTAAATCCTAAATTAGGAAGCCTTAATTGCTCTCTTCAATCAAGCCCTGGTCCATAAATGCCGCTGGCCACCACATGAGCAAAATTGAGATTTATTTCCTATTTGCCTGTTAAGTTTATTTAGAAATAATTCAAAGACCGAATTTTCCCATATCCTTAATTTACTTATTTCTTTCCTAATCCATTCCCTAGATTTGGAAAGAATTTCCCTCCCTCTCTTCTCTGTTTACCGCCCAGTACCCCCCCCCCCCCCCCCCCCCCTCTCATACCCGAACCCACCTTCTCTCCTTGGATCCTGCTTCCCCTGTGAGAAGACTAGGAATCCGTTACCTGCTACTGGCCGAAGTTCCCAAGGAGTCATCTTGGCTCATTCCTACTATTTCCCTTAACCTACCTACAGGAATCTGAAACCAATTTCAGATTTCAGCTTTGGTCCCCTCCCTTCTCCACAAGGCAAGAGAAGCTTCTTTCCTTCAAGATTTTCAAGTACGTCTTCAAGGAGAAGGAGATTGACTATACTTAAAGAGGACGTGGATGGCATCTTGCGCTTTCTAACGGACACCATCAACGAGCATGTCGAAGGCCGTGAGTAGAAAATCTCCACATCTTTTTGGCAAAGGTTTCTTTTCTCACTTGTATCTTATTTCTTTGAAATCTAAATTCTCGTTGGCTTGATTGTAATCGCAAAGACTCATCCAAGTGCTCCTGCTAAGCCTATTAAGTCTTAGGTTTATGAGCGTACTTTCTATGCATCCTAATTCTCGTTGTTAGATTAGGGATTAATTTGAAGCCTACTATTTTGTGTTATTTGATTTTCTTACTTACTTTGAAAGCTTCAAACTCAGAGCATGTAATTTCGCCTAAACAAAGTATCTCCTTATTTGTTTTGAACATTCGTTGAGAATTGCTAGTAATTTTATTCTAAAATTATTCTAACCTAAGAGTTGTGCAACGCCTAAATGAATCCATAAGCATCTCATCCAAGTAGTCCTGCATCATCTGGTATCAGAGCATGGTATGCTCTTACATGTTTTAGGATTCCTAGTAGTTTTCCTTTTTGTGCTTTCATTTTGCATCAATTTCATTTAGAAGCTACTCATTTTATTCCTAAGGTGCTACTAAGTCATTGTGTGTCATTTTTTTTTGCATAAAACATCTTAAGTTCTCCCTACACCCATTGTTTAGTGGCTGTCCAGAAAATTCCTGCAGCTTTCGGCAAGCTTTAGGACCCCCATTTAAGTGTAATTTGCTGTCCCTGAATTTCTTGCACCATATAGGTTCATTTTAGAGTGTTTTGTCATCCCATAGGTTGCTGTCCACTTCCTTGGAAACCCTCCAAGTACCCCATTGTGTGAGGAATGGACCCGGAACAACTAGGAAGGACCTTAGACCTTTTGGTAGGTCAAATGAACAACATTAGCCAGCAGCTTAAGGAAAACCAGTCGGTTTTAGCTGAGCTTCGTAGGAACACCACGGAGAGATTTGATGCACTTGAGCGAGCTAGAGAAACCCCGACTCCTTACTCCCCATCGTGACCTCCTTCGATGTATGGGGATGAGACCTACCCGGATGAGAGGCTACATCGGGCCAATCATCAAGCTCACTACCACGGACATGATCCATGTCATGATCCAGATTTAGATGAAAGGCATCACCGAGCCAATCATCGAACACCGTACCGTAGACATGATCTTGATGCACCACTTATGAAAAATATTAAGGTTGACGCTCCTACCTTTGACGACACACTTGATCCACAACTCTTCTTGGATTGGATCAAAGGTATGGACAGTTTCTTTAAGTGGTATGATATTTCGGAGACTAGGAAAGTCAGCTTTGCGGAGACTAAACTCACGGGTAGGGCGAGTCAGTTTTGGGCCAATATAGAGAGTCTTAGGGAGGCTAGGAATGAGTACCCCATAGTGGATTGGCCGTCCATGAAGCGAGAACTCAAGCAGAAGTATTATCTCGGTCGTACTTCCCCCACCTATTAGACAAGTGGAATAGGCTGACACAAGGCAATAAACCAGTGAAGGAGTACATCGCCACTTTCGATGACTACTTGATTCGTTGTAAAGGGAAGACCTCTACCCCCCCTGTGCAGATCCTGTCTATGTTTCGTACCGGGTTACGAGAATATCTTCGCAATGAGCTGTTTACCCGGAACGTCACTACACTGGAGAATGCCTACAGCCTAGTGCTTGATCTAGAGGAGTCCCGTTCTCAACCCCCTAGTCGTTCCCACGATTCTAGACCCTCGTATAGATCAGCCGGTAGTTCCACCCCACACACTCCTGCTTCACGACCCACTCCGGGGAGCACGACCCGACCACCCACGGGTCTGCCTGCACCTAGATCTGACTCTAGAAGTAAACCTCCCACCCCGGATGCCCCTCGGTCCAGTCCCGGGACCAAGCACTTTCGATGACAGGGGTATGGGCATATCGCTTCTCAGTGCTCCAGTCCTTATAAGGTTTCGATCGTTGAGGAAGTAACTGAGGACGATCTCGAGCCCGAGGTTGATCAGATCCACCAAGTTGAGGAAGAAGGCGAATACTTCGAGGAGGAGGACGACACTACCGTCCTCAATTGCCTTCAGAAATTGGATACCCCTCCCATCTGTGTGGTGAGATGTGCTCTATCCCACCTGACACCCACTGATGACTGGCGTAGAACTTCGATTTTCCACACCTACATCAAAATCAAAGACAAGAACTGCAAAGTCATAGTGGATAGTGGTAGTTGCATTAATGCTGTTTCCTCCAGCATGGTATCCCAGTTAGGTCTGTCTGTCGTTCCTCACCCCAACCCGTATAAGGTATCGTGGGTCAACTCCAATGCCTTGGAGGTGAAGGAACGAAGCCACGTGCCCATCTCCTTTGCCACTTATAAGGAGAATGTCTGGTGCGATGTGTTGGCTATGAATGTTGGACAAATTTTGCTAGGTCGCCCCTAGATTTACGATAACGATGTCCACATTTATGGGCGTGTTTGAACATGCTGGCAAAAAGATTAAGCTTTTGCCATCACAGCCCCGGGTTACGGATACCACGAAATCTAACCCAACCAAATCTAAAAAGGGCGTGAACCTTGTCACCGCCAAGGTTCTGATTACTGAGTTTGCCCAAGGCGCCCCTCTGTTTGCCTTAGTCGGCCGTGAGATTCCCACCGAATTTGACGAGCCCATTCCTGAGGAGGTACAGCCTATCTTAGGAAAGTATGCTGATGTCTTTCCCGATGATCTTCCAGATTAATTACCTCTACTTAGAGACATTCAGCATGCTATAAACTTCGTCCCGGGAGCCTCTCTCCCAAACCTGCCACATTATCGCATGAGCCCCATGGAACATGCTGAGCTTAAGAAGCAGGTTGACGAGTTACTGCAGCGAGGTTTCATTAAGGAGAGTCTTAGTCCTTGTGCGGTGCCTGCCCTTCTTACACCGAAGAAGGACGGAACTTGGAGAATGTGTGTTGATAGCCGTGCTATCAATAAGATCATCGTCAAATATCGATTCCCTATTCTAAGGCTCGATGATATGCTCGATATGATGATGGGTGCCACATTATTCTCCAAAATTGATCTCAAAAGTGGGTACCACAAGATTCGGATCCGACCCGGTGATGAGTGAAAAACTGCCTTCAAGACCAAGGATGATTTTTATGAGTGGTTAGTCATGCCTTTTGGGCTCAGTAATGCCCCTAGCACCTTTATGCGAATCATGACTCAAGTGTTGCGTCCGTTCATGGGAAAGGTTGGGATTGGGTCAAAAAGGGTTTCAAAAGTCATTTGAAAGCATTAGAGAGAAATCTCCAAGGTTGGTGGTCATAACAAATCAAGTTTAGGCCAAAGGTCCAAAAAAAATCCCCTTAAAGGGCATTTTGGTCATTTTGGCCTTGCGTCAATTCTGGGTCAAATTGAGTCTAAAAAAATGCAGACTATTGTTTGAAAAATCAATATCAAGGCATTAGAGGTGATCAAATTGTTTGAGGAAGGCTCAAAGGTCAAATTCCATTAGGTGGAATGTCCAGTGGCATGGGCTGTAAATATTTGAAAGTTTTACAGCCTTTGGATTTGGATTAAGTTTATAGGGTTAGAGTCCTCCAAATGAGCTCAAATTTGGAGGGTTGACATTAGAGACATGTCACATCAATATGCAATTGACAGACCCTGAATCAGATGTCAATTGACTGGGTTTCAAGGTGGTGGAAAAATCACCTAGGGAGGGCTTTAGGACCTAAGTCTTTAGCTTAGGGATTTTGGGTTTGGATTGAATTAAGATTTGAATTGAGCCTAAGGGCTAGGAGCTAGGAAGATCCAAGGATCTAGGACTCAGGGAGGAGTTAAGAGTGACCTCATACAGAAATGAGGTCAATAATGGTGTGCCTCTTTTTCCCTTCTTTAACACTTTCCTTAATGTCAAGTGAATCATTAAGGGAACACACATGGTTCAATATAGAAGTTGAATATTACTTCAACCCAACAATCTCCTCGCTTGAGTACACAAATGTGCAAGGTGGAGTGATATAAAAAACATCAAGAGATATAAAAATAATATAGTTGCTAGCCTATGGAGAAGGTTCCTATGGGTTTGGCTACATAAGAAGTTCACCCTTAATGAGAGCACTCATCCTAAATATCTAGTCAATTTTTAAAGTTTATCTTTTCTATTCAATGATTTTGAATGCCTTAAGCCTGATGTATACACTAAGGTTTTGATGATCACAAATATTATTAAGTATGATAATACAAAGTGAAGTTATAAGGACAAACTCTTTGCTTAAGAATAAAAATTAAGGTAAAAAGATATTTTGTACATAAGAGATGGGTTCCGAAATAAGGTAAGATTGTGCCAACATTTGAGAATATAAGGCTGACTAAGGATAATGGAACTCAAAGAAATCAAGTGTGTTAAAATTATAAATTTTACTTTTCTAAAGTCTTTTTTCCTACGGGGCTAAATTGGGCTCTAAAACCACTAAGGATATACATATAAGAGTTAAAAAACCTTAAGGATTGAAAATATAAAAGTTAATTAATGTATTTAATTTCTCATAAAATCAACCTTAATAAGGAAAAGTACTATAATTTTTTAAAATAAAAAAATACTATTAATTGACAGAAAAAAAAAAAAAAAAATGTAATATGAAACCATTCGATTTGATGCACATCAGTTTCTATGATTTTTTATTTGAGGAAAAGCTACAAATTCTCTGTTATTTCAAAAAATAGGTAAGTTTTAATATATACTATTTATATTGTATGAAAATGTTTGTACGTACCATATTAATTTTAAAATTACATTTAAATAATTACTTATGTTATGACCTAAAACCAAGGAGCTAAATCGAAGATGATTTTGTATTGTTCTATTTATTTCATACAATTTGAATAAATAGAGAGTTTTTCTTATCAAACTTTGTTTAGAGAAGATGATCCAATGCTTTGATTCAGAACTTCAAGCTGATTGTATTGTATAATCCATATCATAGAAGCAAATTTTGGCTAAATGTTTTATGCTATATGATTAGGATGATAGAAATAATAAGTAGTCTAATTAGGGTTCTTTTTGAAATCTAAATATAAATACCTAACTACGATAACTATGAACATTTTCAGAGAGTTTGATAACTTGGATTGAGAGCTTGTTTTAAGAAAATCTTCAGAATGGTTTTGGGAGAGAATGAAGAGATTTCTGATATTATCTAGGAAGGACCTAAAGAGTGAGTGAGAGATATAAAAAAGGTTGCATAATCCAAATTTTTTGCTTCTTCCTTGATGTGCTATTAAAATTCTAAATTGAAGAAGTCTACTGAGTATTGGTGGGAGGAATCAAATCTAGTTGAGGAGACTAGGATGAAGTGACCATTCAAGGAGAAAGGTGTTGTTTCCTCCATCACACATGAAGGAGAGTGGCTTCTTGATCTTACCGGGAGCTGAAGGAGATATGTTTCTCTACCTTGCTAGAAGCAATAGGAGAGAGTTAGCAAAATTCTTGAGTATATGAATCAAGGAGTTGATGTAGTTCAGAAGTAACTGAACCACTATATATTATTTGCATTCCTTTTTTACCTTCTTGCATTTACTTTATTGCATATTGTAATTATTGTATGTGAAAGTAGAATGGTCTAGGGAAAAGTTTACATTGCAAGAAAGCATCTATAAATTTTCTCATGATAAAATACTTTAGAAAAAATATTTTTGAAATAGTCTTTATTTGTAAGAAAATTTTATTTTTCTTTGAATCTTCATATAATGTCATATTATTCAAGCATTTATTAGAAGTTCAAAATTTTTAATACACACGAACTCATCCCATCATGTTATTTCCATATGGTTTTCATTAACATCGAATGAACTTTAAATGAAAGATTAAAAAGTGAAAGTTCTTTGTTCTGAGCACTAAGGAAACCCCAATAGGCTAACATCATAAGTCACTTAACTAAGGCTACGAGGAATAGACTATCTTTGTAGAGTTGTGGCCTTTGACTTTATTAGTTAATGACATAAAAACTCACTCATAGTCATAGAGATCTTACTCTCACTTTGAAGGACTGATAAAAACCCTTATGAGATAAAATTTTTTAATGTAGGAAATAGATTTATCTGAACTTCATGGAAGATGCATGCTACCCAATTTCCTCCAACTAAGGAACCAAAGCGCTCTACACTTCCTCATATATGTAAGATATAAAAATACATATGTTAGTTTTAGTTGAAATTGTAATCCTAACAACGATGAGAACACTTGCGTTAGAGTACTGACTTGACTCATTAGAGGCATCTCAGCTAGAATTGCTGAGATAACACACATACACATGAATGGAATCGTATATGCTGAATAATTGATTAATCTAATAGTGAATGGAATCTCATCAAATTCAAAGCCTTGATTTTCCCTTACCATGTTTGGTCTAAGCATCATAAGTTTCTTACTTGCCCTTTCCTTTAACTCAACTTGTACCTTTCATCCTCCACATGAATAGCCTTATGCTTAAGATGGATGCCATTGTGTAACTTCTTACTTTTATTTTGCTATGGATAGACTCAACCATATCTGGTGGGTGAAAAATCTAAGTTAGAATGATAAAGCAAGTGATGAATAAGAGAAAGTCCTAAATAAAATGCAATTCTCCCTAGTTATATATCTTTATTGCACTTAAATCTAGAGTGGCTAAATTAAGCATCATTATTGAATTTATAAAAAAGGCACCTTTTCAAATATAATAATATGACACAATAATAACATGTATAACTCCTCGATTTTATTAGTCAGTAAAAAAAAAAAGATAAATATTTTATTTAATTTTTATTATTTTAGTAAAACACTATCCAAAATATAAGAGAATTAAAGAAATAAATTTACACCCCAATTTGCATGTCCAAGTGGGCCAGTGAGATAAAAAAAGCTTACCAAAGAGCTAAAGGATACTCATATTAACTCTCTCTAGGAGCACTTAGAAAATGGGAGAACTCACCACAAGAGCACTTAACCGTGTGGAAACGTAGCTCTAGGAGCACTCAACTAAGGGAGGCACTCACCTGGAAACACTCACCTTAGCCAAGGTAGCATTCATGAAGGAAATAAGAGAGATCTGATAATTTTTTTTTAGAGATGGAAATTGCACCTGTCTAGTCAATTACTTGCTTTACCTAGAAATTCAATATATCGATGGCACTTTGTATGACTGCAGATGGGCATTCATTCGAGATATCTTGTTCGACTCACTGAGTACCCCAAGGTACTTTCAAAAAGTGCCTTATGGCAACCTCAGAGGATGTCACCCAAATGTACTTGTCCTTTTCTTTCTTTTATAATGTAAAAGCTTAGGAAATTTTATTAGTAGGTTTGGGTGTCAATCATTGATAATTTTAGATCCAACAACAACAAAACTTATTCAATGTTTATAAATAGTGCACTTACAATTTTAAAGAAAAATTAAAAAAAAATGGAAAGTTATAGGTACTAAGTTTGCATTCAATATAAAAATGATTTTCCATAGGCCTGATTTTTCCTTCTTTAAATAAACTAAGCTAATTCAAATGTTCTTAAAACTAATTCTTTCTTTTGATTTTATGTAACTAAGATGTTATATATGTGTGGTTCCTCTTGATACCTACTAAGGCAAGAATATTCCTTGCCCTCTATTAGTTTGTTGAGGGAGGAAGGATGACTTACTTTCTTGGAGAACAAATTCTCTCATTTTTTATTAAATAGTACTTATGCATCATGTTCACTTTCTGGGTCATTTTTTGTTTGAGCAGTTTTTTGGCCTTCATGAGTGATTTCTTTATGGAGGTGTGTTTGATTTTCACTGGGTTTGGATTGTTGGGAGTTATTGGAAATTATGCCTATAAAAAATTTGATCCTCTGTGTGGGTTACGTTATTTTATCATTGCTACTTCTCATCGTTATGGTAATTATATGGTTATTAATGCTTCCTACTATTTTGGTAGGGGTGATTTAAGAAGGTATACCCATCCTTTAGTTTTAGTTAATTCTGTTTCTAATGGTTACTGGTATACCAATTATGTTGTCATAAATGGTCTTATTTTCGATCGTTATGGTAAGTTCCAATCCGTTATTTATTGGATTGCTAATGTTCACCTAGTTTTTATAGATTGGAATACTGCTCCCTGCTACTTCTCTTCTCGGGTGGACTATTTTTGTTGCTCTTTTGTTCATACTTATTATAATCGGATAATATTGAACATCATATTTATTATATGTGCAAGGAATTATAATCATAGTTAAGATAACATTTATGCCAAGTTTGAATTTAGGTTTTCTTTATAATATTTAATTACAAGCTTTTGCAGGAACCTTTTTGTGTTGTTACTAGTTCCTGAATTTTTTGGTGAATAGATTGAGCATAAAGAGTATCCTTATTTCTTCTATTATTTTTGGGTGATGGCTACTTGCCAACCTAGATTATCCTTAGGTAATTTTATATCTGGTGGTATGGAAATTGAGCTCATAGATTTTTTTTCTTATTTTTGTAGCTCTTCTAAGCATTAGAGAGCTCGAGGTCCCTTTAAGGATCATGTATTTTTTAATTCAATCAACATGTAGGCCCATCCATGGCCCCCCCCCCCCCCCCCAAAAAAAAAAAAAAGGAAAAAAATTATGAGTATTAAAACTAGTTGAATATCAACTATAAAGAAAGAAGTCCTCAAAAGGTCCTCCCAACTATCCCTCCTTAACCCTTCCTTATAGAGATTGGTGGGCTATGTGAAAGGTTACACTTGAAACGTCAAAAGGTATAAAACTACATAGACTAACCGTATAAGGAAACACACTAACCTAGACATGTATTGCCCACTAAATGGCTAAAGGAGGGCTAGGTTAGAAGGCTTCACTAAGTCATTTTTCTAAGAAGTTTCTTAGATATTAATTTGATAATAGCTAGTGTACTCGGGTGAGTCTGCATGTGAGTGCTAAGATGAAAAGGTGACGGGCAACTATCAGGTTGGTTGACATGGCTTGTGATATATGTTGGAGCTCTTGGAAAGCTTGAAAAATAATAAGGTGAGTAAGATGTTGTTTCCAGATTGGAGTGCTTTAGCTTTGACGGTCGTGGTGAGGTTAACTATGTTGCGACCCATGACATCGAGTTTGAGATTTTGATGATGATAAATAATGTCGCCTGAACTACTATTCATTGAATATCATTTATTGTTTGCTATTGTCCGTGAGTACTAACATTTCAGGAAGATCACAAGCTACTTAGGACAACAAGAAGACTCAAGACTGATTAGATTAGGAGTATGAGTCTGACAATGAATTTGTTATTTATTTTATTTTTACTTTTTTGAGTCTGACCACAAAGTGCATGTAAATCTGAGCAACCATGCACACACACAGGGGGAGAGGGTTTTAAAAGTAAAAAATGTAGATTTTCTTTCTCTGGTGATCGTAACTATACGACTTTATTTCATACCGTATGATCTGAGGTTGTAAAAAGATTTCTGTGAATAGATCGTACCGTACGATGTATTCCAAATCCAAAATCCTACCCGTCAAATTAACTTAAGTAAGTTTTCTCAACCATTCGTACTGTACGATTTATTTTAAATACTTACTTTAATTAACCCGTGATTAGTGGAATAAATCAAGGCTTAATTACTAATTGAAAATCAGAACACATTCGTACCATACGATGAAAAGAGATGAATTCTGATCGTCCCGGAGATAGTCCTGGACGATCCCTTATTTTTGTCTCATCGTACTGTACGATGTCTATCATACCATACGATGAACCGAGATGACATTTGATCTTCCCAAAATTCGTCTTGGATGATGCCTTAATTTTGACCATTCATACTATACGATATATTTGAAGCCTGCTTTATGTATCAAAATTAGTAATTTTTTTGTGAGAGATAGAAAGAGGGGAACGTGATTAAAGAGGGAATCCTTGGGAGAGAGCTATTGAGAAGTTTTTAGGGTTTGAGAGAGGAAGGAGATGGTGAGAATGATGAGGGAGAAGAGGTGTGAGGGAGATCACACGGTTGCTTCGTTCTTGCTGCATCTTGCTCCTCCTGTGGCCCGAGAAGAACTTGTGGGAGGCTCTCTGAGGAGGAGACTCTTTTACATCCGTGACCTCGAAGGTACTCTGCCTTCTCCAGGAGGGAGAAAAATGAGAAGGTAATCTACCATCGCTAAGAGGGTGAAAAAAGCGCTTGACACTCCGCCACGCCGGGTTGGTGAAAGGGAGTCTTGTAAGGGCTTCTCCGCCTTGCCGAGGGGGGCAAAAGGAGAGCTATAGTTTGTAGTGAAATTCTCGGAGCAGAGGACTCCGGGGAGTGGACGTAGGTCATGGTTTGACCGAACCACTATAAAATTTTGGTGTGCGTTTTCCTTATCGCTATTTACTTTTGCTTGCATTTAATTTTCATAATATTTTCTTGGTAAAATTTATGGAAGAAAAGGATTCTATTGTTGCACGTTGAGTTCAATTGGTTTGCCTTCGTAGTAGTTTAAATTATCATGTTTAAAATTTAAAAACATAAAAAAAAATTAGAACTTCTACTTTGGTTTTAATTATTGCTATAAAGTTTTCACTATTTTTCTTTATTAGTGTCGTTTGCTCCTCTTTTTGGTGCTGTCAAAAGGGGGAGAAGGTTGTTATAGTTTGCTTATATTGTAATTTCCTTTTACATTTCAATAGAATACATTTCATCTCTTTTCTTGTCTTGTCTAGTTCATATTTTCTTTTTTTATTATATATATATATATAATATATATATATATATATATATATATAATATATATATATATATATATATATATATATATGCCTTTCAAACTTGCCTACAAGAAACATTATTTGACATCATCCCCTTTAGAAACATTATTTGACATCATCAAAAAGGGGGAGATTGTTGCGACCCATGACCCCGAGTTTGAGATTTTGATGATGAGAAATAATGTCGCCTGAACTACTATTCATTGAATATCATTTATTGTTTGCTATTGTCCGTGAGTACTAACATTTCAGGAAGATCACAAGCTACTCAGGACAACAGGAAGACTCAAGACTAGTTAGATTATGAGTATGAGTATGACAATGTAATTTATTATTTATTTTATTTTTTATTTTTTTGAGTCTGGCCACAAACTGCATATAAGTCTGAGCAACCATGCATACACACAGGGGGAGAGGGTTTTAAAAGTAAAAAATATAGATTTTCTTTCTTTTGTGATCGTACTGTATGACTTTATTTCGTACCGTACGATCTGAGGTTGTAAAATGATTTCTGTGAATAGATCGTACCGTGCGAATAGTATCGTACTGTACGATGTGTTCCAAATCCAAAACCCTAGAAGTCAAATTAACTTAAGTTTTTCTCAGCCATTCGTACTATACGAATGACTTCGTACTGTACGATTTATTTAAATACTTACTTAAATTAACCCGTGATTAGTTGAATAAATTAAAGCTTAATTACTAATATAAAATCATACTGTACGAACACATTTGTACCATACAATGAACAGAGACATTCTGATCGTCCCGGAGATCGTCTTGGACGATCACTTGTTTTTGTCTCATCGTACTGTATGATGTCTATCGTACCATATGATGAACAGAGACGACATTTGATCGTCCCAGAATTTGTCCTAGATGATGCATTGATTTTGACCGTTCGTACTGTACGATATATATCATACCATACGATGAACAAAATGACATTTGATCATCCCGGCTATCGTCCTGTACGAGCAGTATTATTGAGGATCATACCGAACTATTTATTATCGTACTGTACAATTAGATTTTGAACTGTTAGTACACCTTCGTACCAGGATGAAGCCTATTTATACATGTCATACTGTACGATGTAAAATTGTAATGTACGATTGTAATGGCTACTTTGAAAATTTCAAGAAATTTGGAGCATGCTTTATGTATTAAAATTAGTAATCTTTTTGAGAGAGATAGAAAGAAGGGAACGTGATTAGAGAGGGAATCCTTGGAAGAGAGCTCTTGAGAAGTTTTTAGGGTTTGAGTGAGGAAGGAGAGGGTGAGCTTGGTGAGGGAGAAGAGGTGTGAGGGAGATCACACGATTGCTCCGTTCTTGCTGCATCTTGCTCCTCCTGTGGCCCGGGAAGAACTTGTGGGAGGCTCTCTGGGGAGGAGATTCTTCTACATCCGTGACCTCGAAGGTACTCTGCCTTCCTTCAGGATGGAGAAAAATGAGAAGGTACTCTGTCGTTGCTAGGAGGGTGAAAACAGTGCTTGGCACTCCGCCACGCCGGGTTGGTGAAAGGGAGTATTGTAAGGGCTTCTCCTCCTTGTCGAGGGGGGCAAAAGGAGAGCTATAGTTTGTAGTGAATTCCCGGAGCGATTGACTCCGGGGAGTGGACGTAGGTCATGGTTTGACCGAACCACTATAAAATTTAGGTGTGCTTTTTCCTTATCGCTATTTACGTTTGCTTGCACTTAATTTTCATAATATTTGCTTGGTGAAATTTGTGGAAGAAAAGGATTCTATTGTTGCACATTGAGTTCAATTGGTTTGCTTTTGTAGTAGTTTAAATTTTCATGTTAAAAATTTAAAAACATAAAAAAAAAATTAGAACTCCTGTTTAGGTTTTAATTATTGCTACAAAGTTTTCACAATTCATCCCCCCTCTTGTCAATCTAGTTATTTCAAACTAAAGGTCCCATGGATAAGCAGCATCATGTTACAAAGATTGGTGATCATAGTCAGCATAGCAGAGAGTGTGTACGTAATAATGATTTCGTCCAAGTGGGTGGCAAGTGCCAAACTACTATTTCTAGAGAAGAGTCCATGATTTTCTTCACTCAGGGTAATCATGTGGAGAGGCTAGAAATCAATGTCTGTTAGTCATTGTAAGTAAGTTCTTTAGCAAGTCCTAGGCAGGATTTTGAAGTGAGACATTTTGAGTGGGTTTATTCCTCTTTCATGATCTTCCAGTGCTAAATACTTATATAGATATATGTGAGTTTAGACTTACTTATGATGCATTCCTACATAAATGATTATAAATAGTCCACTGGGTCTTCTTCATTTTGAGAGAGAGAGAGAGAGAGAGAGAGAGAGAGACTTTTATCACTTTATTAATGCAGGGAGTGTAAATTCAAACTTTATCATTATGACATCAAAGGAAGTGAGTATTTCATAGGGTATTTGTTGGCATATCACCTGTATAATTTAGGAGCTTGAGATGATGAAGGCTACTCGAAGAAGTAAAAAAGAGAAGCATGAGATAGATTTTGTGGTGAGGGTGTCAGCATGATGTGTTAGAGAGGTCTCCTTAAACATGGTTGAATGTATGGACAAGTTTAATATCTACTTAAAACACTAACCAAATTAGTATGTAGATTCCATTTAAATATATTTTATGCTAATTTAACTTATGAATGTTTTTCTCAAATAAATAATGTGGGATTAAGAAAGTTATTTTTATTTTACATGACATGTTATTCTTTCTTAATTTACTAACAAAAATTATGATATTTCTAAATAAAAACAATCTACAAGAAAATATATAATTTTTTACATATTTAAGTAAACTTATATATTTAAAACATTGAAACAATGTTTTTGTGTAGATGGTGATGAATGAAATTTAGTGCATATAGTTAGCCATCTTTGTCTTTTTTATATATTCATAAAACTCCTAAAGAACAAGAATAAGTCATATTCCAATTTATATTACAATTTTTTCATTTAATGTTGGACAAGCTAGGCAAGAAAAATGTTTTAATTCGATATATCATTAGAAAATGAAAAAAAAAAACATGCAAAAATAATATATGAGTGTGTGGACATCGTGCATTACATGAAGAATGCATGTCGGTAATAGAAGAAATCTCTATTTATCTTGTCTTTTGGTCTAAGCTCGTGGAAAATTTGTGGACCTCTTTGGTCTGCTTGTTTAGGTGGATTCTGCTTCATGTTGTGGTTTCTTATTATTTTGTGTCTTCTTTCATGGTGATTCCACCGAAGTTTAAAAATATTTACTATTTAAAGAATAGAGTTTTTTCCCCTATATAGATGCTCATTAATTGTAGAAAATACTTATTGTAGGCCCAACAATTTAAACAAGTTCTCAATATAAATGACATGTGCGTAAAGATATGTTAGGTACTCTTTTCAAGCTATTAAAATCATGAAATCAGAGGTTCTAAAGAAAGGAGGAACTTAGCTTAAATTATTTTCAATGTGTAATTTATTTTTGAGGATAAAAGTGTGATCTTTGTGAAATTCAACTTTTTTTTTTTGAGAAGATGCATATAGCAATATTATTGAAAAAGAAAATTACAAGACTTAAGTGATAGCTACTCTATCACCTTCCTCCTTTAATAAAGAAATAAAATGAGGAGGAATATTATTACAAGACAAATCGTCCCAAAAAAAAACTATAGAACGAGCAATGTTAGCACAACAATCGGCTAACTTATTACCTTCTCTACCAATACAATGAAATAAAATTTGATTGAAATCCTTTAGAAAAGAGAAATCAATACCTTTGCCGAGATCCAATTTGAACTCCCCTTTATTCACCATTTTTTGAATGAAATTGATAACATTGTAATTATCACCTTCTATGATAATACATCTAGCTTCAAACATCCATCGTTGTAAGAATTTCTTCAATGAAAGAATAAAATACAATTCTAGTTGCGAAATGTCCCAATGCAAGCAAGAGGAGCCATAAGCACATAAAAATCTTCCTTTATAGTCTCTAATGACACCTCCAAAACCACCTTTATAAGCATTTGACAATGAAGCATCAACATTAAGCTTGATCCATTCGGGAGGAGGAGGATACCAAAAAGAAAACG
This sequence comes from Dendrobium nobile, assembly GCA_022539455.1. Classification (NCBI taxonomy): domain Eukaryota; kingdom Viridiplantae; phylum Streptophyta; class Magnoliopsida; order Asparagales; family Orchidaceae; genus Dendrobium; species Dendrobium nobile. Next base: position 25,599,446 of record CM039723.1, read on the forward strand.
ACTTATTCAGCCGGTTAGTATCCCAGTAGTTCGAATATATATTAAGCTTAAAGGAGGACATAGCATAGCAAATTGAATTTGCTGCAATAGAAGAGATTCCATTTTTTTTATTCTCATGAACTAACAAATTCCTGCTTTTCCAAGTAAAGAATATGGCAGAGCAATGCAAATTAGCCAAAAAGGATTTGAGCTGGATAATTCAGATAAGATTTTAAAAGAATCCTCCAAATTGTGGTTAACTGGAACCTGAAAACCTCAAGAGATATGGAGTTTTAAAACTTTAATCAAGAACGCACAACTTGTTGCAACATGAGCCGTATCTTCCACACTTGAACACCCTCTCAGGCATCCATTCCAATCCAACATCCTTCTATAAAACAGGAAGTCGTTAGTTGGAATAGCTTTCAAATTTAACTTCCACTGGAATGCTTCAACCCGTGGTCGAAGATGTAGTTTTTTAATCCACTTCTAGTTAATGTCTTCTTCCGTCATATCATAATTTTTCCTCATTATCAAGGCCGATAATGACTTGCCTGAAAGCTTAAACATCATTTCTAATTGATCTTCACTATTCTCTAGATCGATTGGAACCATGGTAATTAGCTCCACTAAATGTTGTCCAAAGAACCTCTTCAGCTTTGGGATATTCCAAACTCCTTCAGTAATAAATTCATTAAGGTAACTAGAATTATGGTCTAAGCAAGCAATGAATGTAGGCCATTTTTCAAATTTCTTATTGAACAACCAAACATCTTTATTTACCTTTATACTTAGACCATTAGAAATATTCCATCTCACCACATGCTTCAGATGACTAGCTCCATTTAATAGAATTTTCCAAGTAGAAGAAGTAGAGCTATTATATCCATAATTCCAAATATTTCTACCATATTTGGCAATTAAGGATCTATTAAGGAGATTTGAAGGATTATTGATGAAGTTCCAAGAAAATTTAGCTCTCAAAGGGCCAACTCTTTGAGAAGAAGAAATAACTCCTTGTCCACCATATACTTTGGGTCTACAAACTACATCCCAAGCAACATAATGAAGATCAGATTCCCCTCCTTGCTTTTTCCATAAAAAATCTCTTCCCATTTTATTAATGTCATTTAAAACTCCGATAAGGGACAAGAGAATGAGTAGATATAAAAGTGGTGAGAGAAAAAAAAAAAAAAAACAGATTTTAGAAGTAATAATTTCCCAGCAAATGAAATATATTTGTTCCCCCAAACATTTAGTTTACTTGAAGCTTTTTCCAATAAGCTTTGAAAATCCGCAAAAACCAACCTTATCAAAGCCACCTTTATACCAAGATAGCTCATCTCATTGACCACTCTAAATTTCAAAAATCTGGGTATAGCATTTTTTCTCCTTTTAACAGCTTTCTCAAATAAAATAGCAGATTTTTGGTGATTAATAGTTTGGCCAGACCACATCCCATAATTCTTCAGAATTTTATCAACTCTCTTTGCACTTTTTATACTTGCTTCTAAAAAAATAATGATATCATCTGCATATTGCAAATGAGTAATTCTATCTGCATTTGCAGAGATTTTAATACCAATATTCTTCCCCCTTTGTGAAAATGCATTCGAGAGTAATTGAGAGCACAAGATAACAAAGGACAACCTTGTCTAAACCCACTTTCTCCTTCTATCCAATTAGTATTGCATCCATTCACCATAATAGAGAAATTTGGTTTTTGAATACATTGCAATAGCAAATTACTGAAACAAATGGGAAAACCGAATATAGAGAGAACTTGTTCCAAAGTAGACCAACTCATGATATCATAAGCTTGCTCCATATCTATTTTAATAGCCATCATACCCTTTATAGCTTTAGAAAATTTAAATTTGTTGAAAATCTCTTGTGCAAGTAAGATATGGTTGGATAAAGACCGACCTCTAACAAAGGCCGCTTGCTCTTAAAAAATAATTTTAGGGAAGAAACTTTTCATTCTATTTAACAATGTTTTGGCAACAATCTTATAGATTGAAAGACAAAGGCTAAAAGGTCTATAATGAGCTGGGTAGATCGGGTTGCTGTTCTTAGGAAGGAGAATAACTAAAGTCTTTTTCCATTCATCACACATAATTCCATAATTAAAAAAAGACTAATGGCATCCCAAACATCAATCATAATAATTTGCCAATAAGATTTAATAAAGGCATAGGAAATACCATCAACTCCGGGAGAGATATTAGCTTCCAGGTTTTTGATAACTAGATCCAGTTCATCTTTGGAAAAGTCGGCAGACAGTAAATTCCTTTCTTCATCTCCCAGCACATAAGAAGGAATAGGCCAGTTATTTAAGTTACAATTTTTGAACTTCCATTTATCCTTGAAAAACTGAAAGAAAATATGTTCAATCATCTTCTGGTCTTCAACTAACGTACCATTATTTTCTTTGATCTGATGAATCCAATTTCCACTACGTCTGGCAGACGCATAGGCATGAAAAAATTTAGAATTTGTATCTCCTTCCTTTGCCCATTTAACCTTTGCTCTTTGATTCCACCATGTATTCAGCCTTCCAAGAGTCAAATTAAACTCAAAACACTTTAGCTTTGAGTAAAGCTAATTTGAAAATCGAAAGACCTCCATCCACCGCTTCTTCAATCTGTAAATCAGAAATTTGTTTTTTAAGTTGCTCCTTCAAAGAGTTGAGTTCAATGTGCTTAGCTTCACTCCAGAAGAAAACCTCCCTCATGGCTCTCTTAAATTTAAGATTAAGGCATTGGAAGGCATCCCCACCGGTTTTCTTACTCCATGAATTAGCCACAATCTTGTAAGTAGCAGGATACGAAGTCCAGACATCTTCAAACCTCATCAATTTAATTTTTTTAACAGGAGAGGAAAAAATATTAATAACAGTCGGATAATGATCCGAAGTAATTTTAGCTAGGTGACGTACCATCGAAATTTGAATAGATTCTAAGGCTGAAGAATTTAACAAGCAACGGTCCAATCTTTCAAAGATACGAGCACCTCCTTTTTTGTTGTTACACCAAGTGTACTTGGGACCAATCACCCCAATGTCATGGAAATCACCTTGATTCATAAATGCACACATTTCTTGTGCACCTTGATTTAACACAAATTTCTTTCCTCCCATTTTATCATTTTGAGTCAAAAGACAATTAAAATCACCTCCTATGATAAACGGAAGTACTGTATCAAAGAATGATCCCAAATCCTTCCAAAGCAGCCTTCTCCTGTAAATGTCATTACTACCATATACAGAAGCTACTAACCACTTCTCCTTATTAGCCAAAGTTAATTCACCAATAACAGTTTGTGAAGAAGCTTTCAAAATGGTAAAGGAGGCAATTAAGGAATTCCATAGGATCAACATAACTCCAGAAAGATCAACCGAAGGAACTATAAAAAAATCCCAACTATTGCCAATCAAATGACCAACTTCTACTTTAGAAATATAAGTGATTTTAGTTTCCAATAATCCCATGAAAAAAATATCAAAGCCTTTAACAATTTCCTTCAAGTAGTGTAAGGCTTCTTTCTTTCTGGCCCCCCTATAGTTCCAAAATGTTATTGAAGACATTTGGTATTAGAAATGAGATTGCTCCCCTTCCTAATTCTTCTTCCAATCTCCTCCTTTTTGTTCTTCATCAAAAAATTATGATTTCCCAAAGATTTAAGCTCTTTTTGGAGCTTAAATTTCATCATAGACGATTCTCCATCACTTTTTTTTATCTTCAACATCTGAATTTTTATCAAGAATACCAGAGATTAATTCTCCGTCTTCTAGCTCATTATTACCAGAAACAACAGGAGTTGCATCCTTCAAAATATCCTCCTCAATATTATCCAGAATACCAAACTTGTTAGAAACCACTGTTTCAGTTTCAGACATATTTGCTGTTACTGGATCAGATACCTTTGATTTCAAATTGATCTTGGTCAAAGAAGAAAGCTCTTTAGTCATCAAATTTCCTTCACCTTCAATGCAGTTTTCAAGTTCAGTTTCCACAGCAACTGAACCAACTTGTTATTGATAACAGCTTCAGGATTTTTATTGATCGGCTTATAGATTTTGATAGTATTAGAAGGTTTCTGTAAAATGCCAATCTACAAATTTTTGTTCCTGTTGTTAAAAACCTTCTTCCTTTTCGTATTTTCAACTAAAATCCAGGGTCCATATGAGTAGTCTTCATTATTCTTCTCATTACAAACCGACTTCAAGTTCTGAACCCCATTGTCTTGAGATAGATCATAGTTGGAAGGAACAACATTACAAGGCACTTTACACTCATCAGTCGAGTGTCCAATCATCCCACATTTGAAGCACAAAGTAGAAATTTTTTCATATTCTACTTTTTGAAAGAAACGACCATCAAGACCGTCCACCCAAATTCCAAGAGGAAATTTCTTATCAAGTGGCATACGAACACAAGCTCTTGCATATTCCCTCTTGTTCCATTGAAACATGTTGCCATCAATCCACAAAGGAGTGCCAAGCATAGATGCAATTCTAGCCACATTCTCCTCATCCCAACAAAGCAAAGGTAGATGTGGCATTCTAACCCATATAGGAGAGGTTAATCCTTTTAACGAAAAAGGTGAAAATGAAGAATTCCACTTATCAATTCCTACTATGTGACCATTAACGAACCATGGTCCTCCTTCAAGCACTCTTTCTACCGGTTCCAAAGAAAGGAAGGTGCATAACACCCAACCAAGACCAAGAATAGTGATCTGAAATTTCCCAAACTGTTGCCATTGACGATGAAGTTCCGCAGCCACCACATAGAAAGGAACCTCTTTTCTGAATACTTTAACCACAACAGAGAATTATAATTCCTCAGCATTAGCTTTGACTTTAGAATCAATCAATTTAACAGCTAGTCCGTCCTCCGATAAGAAGTTTTGATCACTAGATAGATTGACCTTAATATTAGGCCTTTTATTCCAAGGGTTGAAAATTGGATTTCCAGAATGAGCCATTTTTTCTTTTTGAACATTGTTGAAAACCAAGTCTTCCTTCGCATAACTACAAACAGGTCCCAGGTTTTCTTTCACGCCAGAAGGATTAACATGATTCATTGCACAGATTTTCGATAGATTATTCCCAAATCTACTAACATAGATTTTCATACCATAAATAGACGAGGCATCTGTGTCAATCTTCTTGATACGGGTGGAAAGAAAGTGATCTTCATCTACTATTTGTTTTCCCTTCCCTATTGCAGGAGAAGTTTTCTTCACAGGAACAGTAGTCGGTTCACAGATCTTCAACGGACGGAACTTATCCGCCTTCACAAATGTAGAAACATCTGGGCTTTGATCGACGAATGATCTCCGGCGACCCTCAGTAGCTACCGTCGCCTCCTCCGGCATAGAGGAAATCCCGCCAAACCAGCGGTAAAAAGAATTTTGAAACTAAAATTCTTAACTGCCGCACAGCTTCTCTCTCCAATTATTTATGTTCAACTAATAAATTTAACTCATTTGGCACGCCTATAAGTTAACTTTTTTTGCTATTAATAAATGTGAGGGCATAATGATTTCTCATCTCAATCTTAATGACCCGTGGTTCATTCATGGTCATGAAATCTTCAATTATGAAAATAGTTGTAATAACTTCAATCTAGCCTCTCCTGGCAGAATCTGGATCAAATGGAATCCAGATTGCGTCAATTTTGAGCCTTTCTTCTTTTCCAAACAGATGATCTCTGGCAAATTATCTGGTTACTCTCATGACACTATCATACTGTCCATTGTATATGCTTCTAATTCTCAGGATGAGAGAATATCCTTATGGGAGGATATGAGAAGGATTAATCCATCTAATAATTTTCCATGGATTGTTGCTGGAGATTTTAACTGTTGTCGTTTTGTTACTGAAAAGGCTGGTGGCAATCCACTTACGGTTGACAGGATGGGTCATTTTAACTCTCTGATCTTTGACACGGCTCTCACTGACCTTACCTCCACGGGTATTTTCTTCACCTGGAATAACCAAAGAAGTGATAATCCAATTATCATTAAGCTAGATAGAGCCCTGGTTAATGAAAAATGGAATGCTACTTTTCCTAGCTCTTATTACAAGGTGCTGAGTGCTTCTATCTCTGACCATTCACCTCTTATCATTTATATTGGTGAGCATATTAAGAAAATCCATAGATTTTTGTTCAAAAATCATTGGACCAGGTATAAAAATTTCTGGGAAGTCCTGATAGATGTGTTTGCTACCCGCTATGAGGGGAATCCCATTAGCCAGTTCTATACTAAGCTCAGGAATCTTAAAAATCACATTAAGGGAGCAAACTGGAATTCTTCAAACTCTATCAGTAGTTCGATTGATTCACTTACTCAGCAGCAACTGGACTGTCAAGCAATCCTAAATATTGATCCTCTCAATCCGGAGCTCAGGAATAATCTTAAGATCATAAACTCTAAGCTCATGTCTTACAATTCTATCTGGACCTCTTGGGTTAAACAAAGATCTAAAGTCAAATGGCTCAAAAATGGGGAAGAGGATTTAAAATTTCTCTACTCTAGGATCCATAGAAGGAAAGCTGCAAACACTAGTTCTTCTGAGAATGCTCTTTTTGGGCATTCAGGTGATCGTAATAGTAAAAAATATGAGATTATTGATCATTTTAAGGTATTACTAAATCATAATAATAAAGCTTCTGCGGATGTTAGCAACTTTCCTATTGGGACCAGTCTTCCGATTCATCTAACTGAAGCACTGATCAAACCTGTCACCTTAGAGGAAGTTAAAAATGTTGTTTTTGCTGGGCATTCGGATTCTGCGCCTGGGCCAGATGGCTTTAATTTTGATTTCTATAAAAAGTGTTGGCACATCATTGGCAATGATGTATTCAGAGCGGTGCAATCATTCTTCATGAAAAATTATTTACCTGTTGGTGCCAAGGCTACGGCTCTGGTCTTGATTCCAAAAAACAAACATGCTTGCAGTATCGATGATTTTAGGCCTATTGCCTTGTGTAACGTTTTTTACAAAATCATAGCTAAGATCCTTGCTGACAGATTGAAATTGGTTATGCCTTTTATCATTCATAATAGCCAATCTGCCTTTATATCTGATAGATTGGCTACTGATAATACCATTCTAGCTGATGAAATTATGAAGATGTTCAATAATACTAGAAGGGATTATTTTTGTGCCAAATTTGATATCAAGAAGGCTTTCGACACTGTTTCTAGAGATTTTCTTATTTCTAGAATGACACAGAAAGGCTTTCCTAGGGAGTTTACTAACTGGATCAAGACTTGTATCACAAATGTAAACTTTTCCATTTGCTTGAATGGATCGCTGGAAGGTTTTTTCTCTTCTTCTACTGGTTTAAGGCAGGGTTGTCCTCTCAGCCAATATCTGTTCTGTATCGTAATGGATAGCCTGTCTTGTTTGATTGATGAACATGCTAACATGAGAAATTTTAGGGGTATTTCAGTGGGAGACTTTAATATTTCGCATCTTTTATACGCTGATGATTTAATTGTCTTTGGTGAAGCCAATAACACTAACTGCTCTAATCTTACCGACTGCTTGGCTTATTTTTCTGCTTGCTCTGGCCTGTATACGAATAGCCAAAAAAGCTCTGTCTCCTTTTCTCAGCATACGCCCAACATATTGGATTTGGCTCGTATTCTGAATATCCCCAATATTACTAATAAGTTTAATTATCTTGGGATCCCTATCTCCACGGGGAAGATCAAAGCCTCTGATTTCAACCCTCTTCTGGAAAAGATAACTTTTCTTCTTTCTGGATGGAAAGCTAGCTCTCTGTCAATTGCGGGAAGAATGCAGTATATTAAGTATACTATTTCTAACACTGTTGCGTATTGGGTTAGAGCAATTTTTGTTCCTAATCCTATTATTAGAAGTATTAATAAAGCTTGTGCCAGATTCCTTTATTTTGGAAATCAAACCGGAAAAGGTATGCATCTTATTTCATGGGAAAATACTTGTAAACCTTATAGCAATGGCGGGCTTAGTATTACATCTTTAGATGCTATGAGGTATGCTTATAATTGCTCTACCATCAGTAGAATGTATAATTTTGCAAACCCTTTATCGAAATTTCTGCTAGCTCGGTATAATTCGCCTTGGAAAAGTAACACAAAGCAGAAGTCTAGATTTTGGAAAGGCATATGTAAGTCGGCTGAGAGGGCTAAAACCTTTTTCATGTTCTCTCCTCACCACTCAAGCAAGGCTTCGATCAAGTGGGATCACTGGTGCATGGGAGAAAGTTTGATTTGTAAATTCCCTGAGCTCTCCTCTCTTAATTTTTGCAAGGATGATGATACCATTGATAAATGGATTATTAATGAAAAATGGTGTATTCCTGATTCTCTTAGGGAGGAGATTAGGAATTTTATTAGTAAAATTCCTTTGGGCTTGAATAATGAGCTTAGTATTACCTGGAAAGGAAATATTAAGCACTCTTACAAGGATTACTACTTGAACTTTTTTGAAAATCAAGAAGTTGTGGACTGGTCCGAACTGGTGTGGCATAAAAGGTATTCTCCCAGATACTCTATTTTCACATGGATGGCTATTCTTGATAAGCTAAAAACTGTTGAGGCTCTTGCCTGGAGAGGCATTAGTATTGATAACCCAAAATGCCATTTCTGCCAGGAAAAATATGAATCCTCTAGGCACTTATTTTTTGATTGTGATTATTCATACAACACTCTTATCAGGCTTATTCCTGCTCTACAGAATTTTTTGCTAAGGCCCAATGTGTCACAGGCTTTGGATTTTATTGGGGGGCTGCCGAGTGAAAACAGGAAAAGGCCTCTCAATCTCTTACTATTCAATGCCATTATCTACCATTTGTGGAGGGAGAGAAATAACCGAAGGTTTAAAGCCACTGCAAAGTGTTCCATCACTTTGGCAGCTGAAATTGCAAAAGAAGTGAGATTAAAGATGTCTAACTGGAAGTATAAGGAAAACTCCAATTGACTGTTGGGAGTTGGTTCCTTTATATTTCCATTGTTTTTCTGTTGGAACACGAATGTGATGGATACTGTTAGGCCTTATTTTGGCCTAATTTGATGTTGTTAGCCTGACTTTTGCCTCTCTTGGATGGCCTTGTGGGCAACCAGAGTTTAGGCTAGTTGTTTTATATCTTTTTTCTTTTATCTATGAATCTGATGGGTTCATATTTGTTCATTATGAGCACTTCTACTCGCTGTAGCTGCTGTGGTTTCAGGTTTGAAGATTCTGGGATGCATGGGAGCACAATGATTGGACGTTATCTGGGTCTCTTTGTCAAAATTGTGAATTGATCTGCTGTGATTCCAAAGAGATTCTGAGACACACTTGCAGTCGCTGGAATGTGTTCTGTTTTTCCTTGGACCATGTCCGAATTCCCTGGAGGATCGTGGAGTCGGATTTCTTTTTGTTTTTTCTTCCTTTGAGCAGAATGCTGTTTGTCATTCTTTTTTAGTTTCTTCATTCTAGTTTGTGTTTTAGAGTGTGGGTCGTTTTATCAATTTAGAGTATTTTTGTTTTGTATTTTTGAACATCTGTTCACTATTTTGTGACATTTTAGATCAATAAAAGGGCTATGCCCAAAATTTCCCAAAAAAAAAAAAAAAAAAAAAATACTAGATGACAACATTAAAATTTCTTAATGTATATTGAATTATTTTCAAATTCACATTAACGAATGCATAAAAAAATGGATTTTTAAACTTAAATGACCTAACTTCTAACTCCGAAAAATCACAATTTAATTTTATGGCATTAAAACATTCATCTAGCCTAAGAATAGGTGCATAAATAGCAATATCTTCACATAATCAAAGGCTTTTTTGAGCTCAAGGGTCTAAAAAATTTATGTAGGCTCAATTTTTTAGTGATCAAGAAAATATTTTATAGTTTATAGTTGATGGATAGGAAATGCTTAGGAGATGAAGGAATTTCATGGCTTACTAAACTTTTTAATACTATTTTGAAGACTAAAAAGATGCCAGATGAGTGGAGAATGAGCGTGTTAATTCATATTTTTAAGAATAAAGGTGATGCACAAGATTATGCGAATTATAGAGGTATTAAGTTAATGTGTCATACTTTAAAACTTTGGGAGCGAGTTATGGAGTATAGGTTGCGGCGTGATACTAATGTTTCTTATAATCAATTTGTATTCATGCCGGGTAGGTCGACTATGGAAGCCATACATTTATAAGATGTTTGATGGAGAAATATAGAGAAAATAAGCAGGATCTACATATGATATTTATTGATTTAGAAAAAGCATAGGATAAAGTTACAAGAGAAGTGCTATGGAGAGTTCTTGAAAAGAAAGGAATCAATAATGCTTATATTCAAATCATTAAAAATATGTATGCAGGAGCTATTACTTGTGTTCAAACACAAGGTGGATTGACCAAGTATTTTCCTATTTCGGTTGGGTTACATCAAGGATCAGCCTTAAGCCCATATCTTTTTGCTTTAGTCATGGATGTTCTCACTAGACATTTGCAAGAGGATGTACCTTGGTGTATGCTTTTTGCTGATGATATTCTTCTTGTTGATAAGACTAGAGAGGGAGTTGAAGGTAAACTTGAATTATGGAGGTCAACCTTAGAGTCTAAAGGTTTTCGCTTGAGTAGATCTAAAACGGAATATATGGAGTGTAATTTTAGTAGTAATAGACCTAGTGAGGGGATTGTGACTTTGGGCGATCAAGTCATTAATAAGAGTACACGTTTTAGATATCTTGGATCTATTGTTCAGAGTGATGGTGAAATAGATGGGGATATTATCAGCAGAATTCAAGTTGGATGGTTGAAGTGGAGGAATGCATCGGGCTTGTTATGTGATAGAAATGTACCCCTCAAACTTAAGGGAAAATTCTATAAGATGGTAGTGAGGCCTGCAATGCTTTATGGTGCCGAATGTTGGCCATTAAAAGAGAAGCATAATACTAAGTTAAGTGTGGCAGAGATGAGGATGCTCAGGTGGATGAGTGGCTTTACCCTTAGAGATAGGATACGAAATGAGCATATACGTGAAAAGGTTGGAGTAGCTCCAGTAGAAGATAAGATTAGAGAGAGTCGCCTCAAATGGTTTGGTCACATAAAACGACGGCCTTCCGATGACCCAGTTAGGAGAGTAAAGGTATTAGATTTGATTTATATTTAAGAAAGGTAGGGGTAGACCTAAAAAGACTTGGTTAGAAAATATTAGGAATGACCTTTCTTTATTAGATTTAAACGAGAATTTGACTTTTAATAGGACACAATGGAGAAAAAGGATTCATGTAGCCGACCCCACGTAGTGGGATAAAGGCTTGATGTTGTTGTTGTTGTAGTTGATGGATAGGAAATTTATACTTAATATTGATATTATTAATTGCATGAGAATTAAGGGACATTATGAAGGTGTCATTTTCATATGGGTTTTTAAAGCCAAAACTAAATTGGGACTAATATTGTCTTAATAGAAATATTTTTTGGTAAGTGCTCTTCTTATCTTTTAATCTCAACATGTTTAGTGTAATTCTTTGCTAATGGCGTAGTTGGAAAGTTGGGAATTTCAAACTAACGTAACGTATTGAACAATAGACTAATTAAAAAGTAGCTTATATAAAAGTTCATTTGGAATAAAATCTTTAGACTCAAAAAGGAAAGAAGAGACAACACTAGGTATGTGAGCATCATCAACATAAAGTGTTACTCATTTCGCATGTAACAAGTTTTTGAAAGGTAGTTCAAAAGGGTTTAATTTGTATGGTTCAAAATCTTATGTTTTTTTATTATTGAGGTTACAAAAATATTCAGGATAAAGGCACTAAAACTAGGACTAGAAATGATAATAGTTTCCCTAGTTAAAGAATTTTGTGTAATAATTTGTTAGAGTTTAGCACTCTTTGAAGTGAATTTTGTTTGTAGATCTGAATGAATTTTTTGAGGTATTATAGTGGGTGTCTTTTTTATAGGTTTTTTTAGCAGGATTTTAATAATTTTATTATGATATTTTGAAATATAAGTTTTATCTCTACCTTAATGTGTAGCTTTCATAACAAGCAAATAAGATCTTCTTAATAAGAGAAGGTTTGAGGGGTTTTTCATACTTGGATGGGTCAATATAACTCTCTTTGCACTTCCCTATTTATGTTTAATCCATAGCTTTTCTCATTTTACGCAACATACATTTCAAAAATGGTTTTCCTTTTCTAATCATTTATTTTATTTTTTTTGTTTTGATCTAACGTCTATTTAAATTCATTTCGAGGGGCATTTATGAATGCTAATTCTTCATAATGAACTTCTTCTAAGGGATCATCTATATTATTCTTAGTTTTAATTAAGAAATGGATATAAGCATTACATTCATTTTGCTTATCTTTTTCTAGTGATACATGAAGACTACTTCCCTATTCTTTTTTGCTCAACTTCAATAGAAGTTTTGCGTAAATGGACTTGGTTACTAGAGGGAGTTTTACTTTGTAGTGGACTTGTAGTATAACTTGGAGGATACTTGTCCTACTATCCTTGAAAGGGAGAGGGTTTCTTTTAGCTTTTTACCAATAAGGAATAATGAATGGTGCCCTGAAAGGCTTTAAAGGCTTCCTCTAAGATTTTATGATGAAATAATTTCACTTCATTCCCAATTTTAATTCTAAATAATATCATAAAACTATTATAAAATTTAACTCATTGGCAACATTCTTATTTTTATATATTAGGACTTTATATCTTTTAAAATAATTAATCACAAAGATATTACCTTCACTTAAAGTTAACAACTTTTCATGTAAAATCTTTTACTAATGTCTAGGAATATATATATATATATATATATATATATATATATATATATATATATATATATATATATATATATATATATATATATATATATATATATATATATATATAATATATCATCTTCTATTTCTTAAGCCATGCACTGGTTTTTTTCTCTAACTGTCATTCTTCAACTAAAGTATTGGCCTATTAAATTTTAGATATAAATCAATTTATTCAACAAACGATGCTCCTAGTAGATATTCATTATATTTCCTAAGAAAAATCACCCATCTTAACTATTTCATCAAACTTGTTTAGATGTTTTGTGCAAGCATAGGTGGGAGTTTTAATTTAACTCTCGTATGTGGATTATTAAATCATCATCATTAATATAATGTTAGTGGTCCTTCGATCTCCATTGAAGACGTCAGTGCGATGCCCTAGCCGCCTTCCTCTCCGCTTGCGTTTTTGCCTTTTTCCGTCCGGTACCACCGGCCTTCTGCCGGTGGTTTTTCCATGGATCTCCAAGACGCCGCCTCGTTCCCCCCCATGGCACATGCATCCTCTTCCGCTGTGCCGCCCGCCCCTCGCTTGTTAGATCGTCTTTGGTCTAACATTATTGCCGCTCCTGCGCCGTCCGCTCCGCACATCCCGGTTTCTCTGATGGAAACTCCTGAGGAGGTCATTCCGTTTGATGCCGATTTTACTGGTCCTGCTGCTGCAGATTGGGAGCTTTGCCTGGTAGGGTATTCGATCGGTAAGCATCCTTTTTATGAGGTTCTTAAGGATACTGCTACTAGGATCTGGAAGCTTAAAGGTACTTTCCAATTGATAGCCCTTACGGATGGATTTTTCTTGTTTAAGTTTTCTTTTGCTGAGGATTTTGACATGGTTTGGTCAAAAGATGCTTGGTTTTTTCATGGTAAACCTTTTATTGTGCAAAAATGGACAAAATTTTTTAACCCTACTAGGGAAAATTTTTCTTCAGTATCTGTGTGGGTTAGAATACATAAACTTCCTTTGGTTTGCTGGAATTCGGAAGGGATCTCTAAAATTGCCTCTAAGGTTGGCATACCGATTGCAGTAGACTTGTTAACAGCTGCTAAAACTAGGCTCACATACGCTAGGGTATGTATTCAAGTTTCTACCTCCTCAACTTTTCCTGAGTCTGTTGCCGTTGCCATTGAAGGGGAAATTTTTAAGCTACAGATACAATATGAATGGAAACCGGTTCCTTGCTCTATTTGTGCTTCGTTAGCACACGCCTCCACGAATTGTCCATCTGCTACTCCATCTCAGAAGATTTCTATCCCTTCGTCTAGAGGTCGCAGTTTTTCTAGGGGACAAAGGAAAAAATCTCACTCTCGATCCAAAGTTCCGACTCAAAAATTTGATAATGGGACCTCCTCCTTAGTCCATCCGCCTGCTTCACTTCAAAATCCTCCTGCTTCAGGATCAAATACTAATCTTGTTCCGTCCCAGGTGATTTGGGTCCCGAAGGGTATCTCTACAGTTAGTCACATTGCTGTGACTACTGCTCATCCTGATCCCTCTACTCAGATGCAAACCGGCATTACTTCAGCTAAAATTGTTGAACCCTTAGTTCAACCACCTATTACCTCAACTGCTCTTGATGATAATTCAACTATCCCTAATCTCAATTCTCCTACAGATGAAGGCTTCGGGGATACCGATTTTGGTCAGGCCAGTTTACAGAACCTATCTACTGTTAAAATCAGTAATAAATATTCATCTCTACTAGGCTCAGAAGACCAGACGGTAACCAATTCTGATAATGAAGGCACTTCATTCTCCGAGCAAACATCAAATACGAGTGGGGGGGAAAAACCCAAGGCTATTAATTCAAAAAATCCTAAAGGGAAAAGCTCAAAAAAGCCTCCGTCCTCAACTTCTAAATGCAAATGATCTGTCCTAAATTAGCTGCGTGGAATATTAGAGGATTTTCCTCCTCTAATAAAGTGTCTTTCTGCAAAATCCTTGTACAGTCCTTACATCTGGATATGATTTGTATGCTTGAGAATAGAATACTTCCTCAAAGTCTCTCTGACTTGAATTTCTCTAATTGTCATCTGCTTTTTGACATGGAAGCTAGTTGTCACAATTTTCATTGTGCTTCTCCAGGCCGTATTTGGATTAAGTGGTTTACTGATAGGATTTCTTTTAATCCATCTTTCTTCTCGTCTCAAATGATTGCCGGTATGGTTTCCTTTGGGTCTTCTACTCCTTTTCTGCTTTCTGTTATTTATGCTTCTAACAGTCAGGTAGAGAGGAAAGTGCTTTGGGAGGATATTAGAGCTATTTCTCCTGCTGGCAATGTTCCCTGGATCTTAATGGGGGATTTCAATACCTGTCGTTTTTCTTCTGAAAAATTAGGGGGTAATCCTCTTAATCAGAATATTCTCAATGATATTAATAGTGTTATCTTTGACACTAATCTTAAGGATTTGGGATCTATTGGCCCCTCCTATACTTGGTTTAACCAAAGGATTGATTCTCCCATTCACTTCAAGTTGGTGAAAGTTTGTTCGGGATGTTAAGCCCTATGAACTTAGTCCCAAGCTAACCAAGAGGGGGGGTGAATTGGTATTTTAAAAATTTTTAAGACAAAGAAATAAATTCACAAACCAAATCACACCACCAAACCAAATGCGGAATTTAAAAGTGCGGAAGCAAAAATAAGAACACAAGATTTATAGTGGTTCAGTCGACTCGACCTACGTCCACTCCTTGGAGGCACCCTCCAAGTATTGCACTACAAAACGTGACTCTCCTTTAGCCCCCACAGCTAGGTGGAGAAGCCCTCACAAGAAACTCCTTTTTGCCACCCCGGCAAGGCAGAGAACCTACCTCCTTTTGCTTCCTCCTGAAGCTGGCAGAGAACCACAACCAAAAGCAAAACTCCTTACCTCTACCGACTCTTCCATGGACGAGAAACTCCAGACAAAAGACAAGCAGAGCGATCCTTGAGCAACCCTTGTGAATCCCCTCACAAGCTCCCCCTCACAAGATCCTCTCTCTCTCCCTCTCTCTCTTTCTCTCCTCAAGGTCTTCTCAGGTCAAGGCAGCAGCCAAAGGTCACTTAAAAACGTTGAAGAAGAGCTCTTTAAATAGAAGAGCTCAAGAGGAGTTCATTAATTGCAAGTAGCTGACTTTATCGTCCTAGCCGATATGGACATCGGCCTGGCCGATTAGTACAAATCAAGGAAGATCGGCCAGAGCACAGCCCTGGGAACAGTCCTGGACGATTGAAATTTGGCTTGATCGTCCAGGCCAATCTCACGATCGTCCTGGCCGATTAGTTCAAATCAGAGGTAAATCGTCCTGAGCACAGCCCTGGGAACAGTCCTGGCCGATTGAAATTTGGCTTGATCGTCCAGGCCGATCTCACGATCGTCCTGGCCGATATGATCGTATCAATCATCCTTAATTACTCCCTTGATTTCCTGATCAATTAAGGCATAATTTGGTAATTTCGTCCAGGCCGATTCTGGAATCGTCCTGGACGATAATTTAAAATTCAGTATGCCTAAACTGTCTAAGGCGGCTATCTCTTTCTATTTTGAGCTTATCGTCCTGGCCGATACACGTATCGTCCAGGCCAATATGTTAATGTCGGCTGCCTTAATTAAGAATCCTTAATTAGACTTTCTATTTTAAGCTGATCGTCTCGGACGATATAAAGATCGGCCGGGCCGATGTGGGCAAAAATAGAATTTCTAAGCCTCTCAAGTGTGTGTGTGAAGGGTTACTTAGCATCAGTCTTTTTGATTATTACAAGTAGACTCAAAAGGTGAAAAATAAAATTACAGACTGACTCAACCCTAAACCTACGCGATCCTGGACTTGGCTTCCTCTTGATCGTCCGATATTCGATTCCTGAAAAGTTAGAAGCAACAAGTAGTCCAAGAGAGATAGTGTTTGTCAATCATCAAAACATAAGCTATGAAAAAAGTAGATTTGCAACAATCTCCCCCTTTTTGATGATGGCAAACACAAGTAGGAAAATTTCATTAAAACACCGCAAGGTTACAAAATCCAAGACCAAACAGTTTTTTCCTACACCCTACTCCCCCTTTTGTCATCACAAAAAGAGGGTCTAGAAACACAAGAAAAAGACTATCAAGCACATAAAAAAGACAGGAAACAAACAACACAAAATACAGACTAAAATAATGAGGGATCCAGATCATCAGATGGAGGTGGTGGAGGTGGCTGCTGAAAGTAGGTGGCAAGTGTGGTGAACTGAGCATTGAACCAGGTGATGTCCTGGTCATGCTGCTGCTGCTGCTGAGTAACAAAACTGTCAAATCGGGCTAAATCCTCAGCGCGGTGTTGCTCGTAGCGGGTAATGTCCTCTGAGTGTTGCTGCTCCTGAGCAACAACGTAGGCGTCAAACCGAGTCTCCCAACGATCAAATCTCTCAATCAACTGATCAAAGGGTGAGTGCTGGTGGAGAGGGACAGGATCCGGAATGGGAGCGGGAGCGGGAGCCTCCTCCTCTCTAGCCCCCCGATTTTCCCCATCTGCTGGGTGAAGACGATTACTATGAAGTGCTGTGAAGGAATTGTTTGAGTAGTAGGTAAGGTGAAGGTTAGGATGATTAGGGTATTGGAGATTGTATTTGGTTTCAAGGACATAGGCAATGATGTGTCCTAAGGCTAGATTGGGCTTTCTCTTATAGCCTGGGTCGCGAATTGTAGTTAGGTGATCGATGTAGCGAAAGAGTAGATTAGCGGCATTGAATTCTCTTTGGGCCATAATGTAGAAAGTAGTGAGGGACAGTAGAGGGGTGATGTGAATCCGGTCCCCGGCTTTTGGGATTATGGATGTGCGAAGGACATGTTGGATTGTCCTAGCATCTTTGACCAAAGAGTTAGTCTCTCCAACATGGAAATGTGTATTGGTCTGACGAAGGAAGTGATTCGCCGTAGACCAGTCAAAATCAGGATCAGTGGCTATTTGGTGCAACACAGTCCTGATATGTGATTTCGACAGGGCGTCGATTCACATAGGAGGTCATGACTGTGAAGGTGTGGTTAATGCGTAGGTTAGCAAAAAATTCAGCGAGAAGTTCGGAAGAGAAAGGGAAGGCGAGAGTGAGTATAAAACAAAGAGAGGTGTGGGCAAAAAGGTCCATTACCGGGTATGAGAGATATGCTGGATTGATTATCCGGGACAAGGTGATGCCACTCTCCTTGTAGCGATGATAGGCAGCCTGATCTTCTGCCTCCCTGAATCGAGGGTCTAGAGTCGCCCTCGAAGAACTCCCGGATGCCTGACGAATACGTTTCCCACCAGCCATTTGAGAGAGGTAGCAAGAAAACACAAAAGAGTTGAAGGAAGAGGGTGAGAAAAATGGCTGGAATTGGCCTGAATTTAAAGAAACGGCCCTATCGTCCTGGCCGATCGCAGAATCGTCCAGGCCGATAGGGTACAATAATTGCGTACAGGCCAATTGGTCAAAAAGGCGGTCCGATCGGCCGGGCCGATCAGATATCAGCCAGGCCGAATAGACACAGGCGATCGGCCCGAGGAGTCAGGCCGAACGACCGTTGAAAAAGCAGATCGTCCGGGCCGATTAGGTGTATCATCCGGGACGATGCACAATAATTGATCGTACCGGTCGAAGTTAAAACGTTTAAATGCTTGCCACGTGTATCGTCTAGGACGAACAGTGGATCGGCCCGGCCGATTGTCCAATAATGAATCGTCCGGAGCCGAATTTAAAGATCAAAACGTACTGACACGTGGATCGTCCAGGACGATCCAGTGTATCGGCCAGGACGATGCACATAAAATGCATCGGCCAGACAAAATATACTATCAGCCAGGACCAAGAGTTCGATCAAATCGTCCAGGACGATGTGGGATCGTCCGGGACGATGAGTTAGGGTTTTCAAACGAAAAGGTCAGCAGATAGATTTTGAACAGAATTTGTCATATCGTCCAGGACGATAATGGGACCGGCCAGGACGATGTAACTAGGAATTGAATTTAAAGAAAAAATGGTGATGATCAAGATCCTCAAAAAATAAAGAAACAGTCAAAACACAGAAAAATAAAAAAACAAGGAACACATGTAAACAAATATTTTTGAACTTGTAATATTTCTAAATTTTTTTTTTATTTTATTTTATGGAGGCATCATATGAGAATTCTTTTCAAAAAGTTAAGCCTTTTAAAGTTCCAAGAGATCAATAAGTTTAACAAATCTCAATTAGAAGAAGGTAGAATATCTGATTTTGTTGACCCTTGATCAGACATCCTTCAGGGTACAAAAATTCTTTTGGAAACCAAAAATCTAGCTTAGAATAACTAATAGGAATAATAAGATCCATTCAAAGCTTGTTTACAAAGAAAATATCTCATATTTAATAAACCAAAGTAATTTTTCTCAATCATGAAAATTGAAATCAAGTCTTTGAAAACATCACATAATTAATGAGTTTTCTAAGTTTTAAGAGTTTTACTAAAGAGAGAATAGCTTGCATTTAGTGGGCTCATTTTATGCCTCTTGTCATTTGATTTGCTCTTTTGAGCATTTTTTTTGATTCTTTGATACACTTTTGTGTATATAGCATTCTTTTCAATTTTGGCTTCATTGGCCTCTTTCCTTTTTAACTTTTGCAAGCTAGAAATTCTTTAATATACTCTTAACAAAAAAAAAACTTAGTTGTGAGTATATCCTCCAAATATTAGAGAATAGGGGTTCTCTCTCTAACATAGGGAAGAACAATCCACAACACTAAATCAAAATCATGTGAAAAAATGCAATGGCAAGATTTCAAAAGCTTGAATGATAACTAAAAACTTTGGCTATTATGCATAAGATAAATTATTGTAGCAAGATAAGAAAAAGATCTTAATTAACAGGCTATTGGTTAAAGCGAGTTTAGATTTTTGTTTTAGAGAAGAAAAATCATACCACTAAATAAAGTCTGAAGGAGGGAAAATATCAACAGAAAACTTCCTTTAACCAATTTTGAAAAGCTAAATCACTATCTCCAAACAAAAACTCCAAAATCTAAAAGTTTGAAAGGACTAATCATATGAAGGTCAAAATTAAAGAGCAACGTGTAAACAAAACAAAACAAAACAAAACAAAAGAAAAATAAAGCAAACTAAAATCAATACAAAGTGAGCACAAAAACTAAAAATAATAATAAAAAGACACACAAAACTAATGTTTCAAGCACGTGATAAAGCAGCGAGTTTAAGCAATTTTTGAGCTGCAAGCCTCCTTATGTCCAGTTATCCTATGCTCCCATGAGGGCTTTGGTGAGAGCACACCTGCAAAACTCAACAACAGTCAGATTTAGGAACCCAAACAGGTTTGGGATCCTTCTTAGAAAAAGTAGAATGTAATGCAGGTAATGTATGCTGTGAATCATGCATTTTAGGTCTCCACACCCAATGAGTACTACGATGAACGGTGCAAGTGTGTGAGATGTGTCCTAGCATGCCACATGAGAAACATCTAATTCCAGGAAAGGGATTTCTTAGATGATTTGAGTTATAATGCCTCTTTCTAGGTTTTGGCTTAAGATCAACAGTGGAAGTCATCCAATCATTTTGAATCCTCAAATTTGTTCTCTTTAAGGCATCAATCTCAATCCTCAAATTTTTCTCAAGATCTTTAGATTTCTTAAGATCAAAACTAAGTGAGGTGTGTCAAACTTTTAATGCATTATGTTCATCAATTAATTCCAAATGCTTTTTGTTCAACTCATCAAATTCATCAAGAAGAGCCATGTGATTTGAATCAATCGTTGCATGGTCTTTGAGAAACACTTCATGCTCTTTTTGTAGATTTGAGTGTTCTAATTTTAGGCTAGCATGAGTTTTCTTAAGTTTTTTGTATGATGCATGAATTTTTTCACAAATTTCAAACAATTCATCATAGGTTGGTTTACATACCTCTTCTTCATCACTTTGATTTTCTCCTATGAAACACAAATTCGTAGTCTCTTCCTCTGGTTCAGTCTCAGAGGAATCAGTACCAGATTCTACCCAAAATCCTCTTTGGATTTTCTTCTTGTCCTTCCTTGACTTGGCTTTCTCCTCACCTTTTTCCTTTTCTTTGCTTGATTGATCTTGAAGTGTAGGGCAATCGGCTCTCACATGTCCAGGTTTCCTGCATTCAAAACAAACAACATCAGAAGATCCTTTAACATATTTGTGATCCTTACCTTTCCTCCAATTTTGATGATTCCTATGTTTCTTCCTTAGAAAGCTTTTGAATTGCCTTTTGATGAAGGCAACTTCATCGCTCTCAGACCCGGAAGATTCATAATCCGATTTGTGCGCCTTCAGTGCGATTGTTTTCTCCTTTTTCTTCTCACCTGCATCAAGATTTCTTTGATTCACACCTTGCTCGTAAGCAATGAGTGAGCCAAGTAAGTTATCAATGGAATAAGTATTCAAATCTTTTGATTCAGTGATTGCAGTTATTTTTGCATCATAAGACGAAGGCAAGCATCTCAAAATCTTGTTAACTTTTTCATAATTCGAAAGCTCTTTTCCTAGTGCATGCAATGAAGTAACAATCTGAGTAAACCTAGTGTACATGTCAGAAATCGATTCATGAGATTTCATACGAAAAAGTTCGTAGTCATGCAAGAGAAAGTTCAAACGGGTTTGCTTAACTTCATTAGTACCTTCATAGGTGATGCATAATTTATCCCAAATCTCTTTACCAGTTTTGCAAGTTGAAACACGCATGTAATCTTCAGATTTCAAAGCACAGAAAAAACAGTTCAAACATTTTGCATTTAACTGAGCCAAATCACGTTCATCGAAAGTCCATTCAGTAAAAGCAACTTCAGTTTTAATACCATTAATTTCACGAGAAGGTGGAGATTAACCTTCTTGAATAAGAATCCACATACGATAATCAGTAGATTGTAAAAACGTTGACATGTAGGTTTTCCAAAAATCAAAAGGTAAGTTGTCAAATAGAGGAGGTCGTGTAATCGAATAACCTTCAGTAGTGTTTCTATTTCCTACGTTAGCCATGGATCAAATTCAAAAAGTTTTCAAACTTAATTTTTCGAATCAGGCTCTGATACCACTTGAAAGTTCGTTCGGGATGTTAAACCCTATGAACTTAGTCCCAAGCTAACCAAGAGGGGGGGGGGGGGGTGAATTGGTATTTTAAAAATTCTTAAGACAAAGAAATAAATTCACAAACCAAATCACACCACCAAACCAAATGCGGAATTTAAAAGTGCGGAAACAAAAATAACAACACAAGATTTATAGTGGTTCGGTCGACTCGACCTACGTCCACTCCTTGGAGGCACCCTCCAAGTATTGCACTACAAAACGTGACTCTCCTTTAGCCCCCACAGCTAGGCGGAGAAGCCCTCACAAGAAACTCCTTTTTGCCACCCCGGCAAGGCAGAGAACCTACCTCCTTTTACTTCCTCCTGAAGCTGGCAGAGAACCACAACCAAAAGCAAAACTCCTTACCTCTACCGACTCTTCCACGGACGAGAAACTCCAGACGAAAGACAAGCAGAGCGATCCTTGAGCAACCCTTGTGAATCCCCTCACAAGCTCCCCCTCACAAGATCCTCTCTCTCTCCCTCTCTCTCTTTCTCTCCTCAAGGTCTTCTCAGGTCAAGGCAGCAGCCAAAGGTCACTTATAAACGTTGAAGAAGAGCTCTTTAAATAGAAGAGCTCAAGAGGAGCTCATTAATTGCAAGTAGCCGACATTATCGTCCTGGCCGATATGGACATCGGCCTGGCCGATTAGTACAAATCAAGGAAGATCGGCCAGAGCACAGCCCTGGGAACAGTCCTGGACGATTGAAATTTGGCTTGATCGTCCAGGCCGATCTCACGATCGTCCTGGCCGATTAGTTCAAATCAGAGGTAAATCGTCCTGAGCACAGCCCTGGGAACAGTCCTGGCCGATTGAAATTTGGCTTGATCGTCTAGGCCGATCTCACGATGTCCTGGCCGATATGATCGTATCAATCATCCTTAATTACTCCCTTGATTTCCTGATCAATTAAGGCATAATTTGGTAATTTCGTCCAGGCCGATCCTGGAATCGTCCTGGACGATAATTTAAAATTCAGTATGCCTAAACTGTCTAAGGCGGCTATCTCTTTCTATTTTGAGCTTATCGTCCTGGCCGATACACGTATCGTCCAGGCCGATATGTTAATGTCGGCTGCCTTAATTAAGAATCCTTAATTAGACTTTCTGTTTTAAGCTGATCGTCCCGGACGATATAAAGATCGGCCGGGCCGATGTGGGCAAAAATAGAATTTCTAAGCCTCTCTCAAGTGTGTGTGTGAAGGGTTACTTAGCATCAGTCTTTTTGATTATTACAAGTAGACTCAAAAGGTGAAAAATAAAATTACAGACTGACTCAACCCTAAACCTACGCGATCCTGGACTTGGCTTCCTCTTGATCGTCCGATCTTCGATTCCTGAAAAGTTAGAAGCAACAAGTAGTCCAAGAGAGATAGTGTTTGTCAATCATCAAAACATAAGCTATGAAAAAAGTAGATTTGCAACAGTTGGATCGAATGTTAATTAATGACTAATGGATTTCTCTTTATCCTGATTCATTCTACTCCATCCATTGTCCAGCTGGTTCTGATCACTGTCCTATTGTTCTAAACTCCGGCACCTATCATACTAAGAAGCATCGTTTCTTGTACAAGAACTATTGGTGCAAATGTGAGCAATTCTAGGTTTTATTGCTAAATATTTTTGCGGTTAAAGCTGTTGGTAATCCACTGGTGGATTTTGGTAATAAGCTCAAACTACTGAAAGAGAGTATCAAGGGGAAAAGGTGGGCAAATGCCAATGTTATGTATGATCATATTCAAAAGCTTCAAGCCAAACAACTTGACTGTCTCAATCTTCTTAGTGATCAGATCAATTTTTGTGATGCTTCTGTTGAGTTGAAAAATGTTAATATCCAATTAGAGGCTGCCTCTTCTTTGTGGTTTTCTTGGGTTAAACAAAGAGCTAAAGCAAAATGGTTATCTCAAGGTGAAGATGATCTTAAGTTCCTATACTCTAGGATTCGTATGAGGAGAAGTTATAAAAAAACTGCTATAGCTTTAGCTATGTCTACCCCTGATACTTCGGTTTCTGAAGCCATCAAAGGATCCATCTCTTACTTCCAATCTCTGTTTAATGCTCCCCATCTGTTGGATTTTGAAATTGGTGAATTTCCTCCTGGTCATGTTATTGATCTGGATTTTAGAGAAACTCTTATTGCTCCCTTCTCTGATTCTGAGATTAAAAAGGTGTCTTCAAGGGCTCTTCCAATAGTACTCCTGGGCCGGATGGGTTCAACTTTGATTTTTATAAATCTTCTTGGGTGCTTATTAGGCCGTCTGTTTGTAATGCTATCAAAGGATTCTATAATAATGCTTATATTCCCCGCTCTATTAAAGCAACTGCCATCACTCTTATTCCAAAATCCAGTCATGCTGAATCTATTGCTGACTTTCGGCCTATTGCCCTCTGCAATACCTCTTACAAAATTATTGCAAAAATTTTGGCAGAGAGAATGAAACCTTTTATGGCTAAAATTATCAAAGTTAACCAAGCTGGGTTTATAAAGAATAGGATTTCCACGGATAATGTCATTCTTGCTAATGAAATTCTTCAATTTTCCAGGAAATCTTCTAAAATCAAGCTCATGTGTATTAAATACGATATTAAGAAGGCCTTTGATAGTGTGTCTAGACACTTCCTTCTTGCTAGGTTAGAGCAAAAAGGATTTCCTACTCTCTTCATTAAGTGTATTGAAGCTTGTATTATGGATGTTTGGTTTTCTTTGTGTATGGATGGTACCTTGGAAGGGTTCTTCCAATCCTACTCTGGGCTATGGCAGGGTTGTCCTCTTAGCCCTTACCTCTTTAGTATAGTTATGGATGGGTTATCATGTCTGTTGGATGGGAATTTGCAAGAGGACAGTTTTGAGGGCTTCTCTTTTGGGGATTTTAGGCTGTCCCACCTCTTATATGCTGATGATTTGATCATTTTTGGAAAAGCTGATATAGGCAACTGTAATAAGCTTACCTCTATTTTAGAGTGTTTTTCCAAAGCCACGGGTCTTCATGTAAATTTTGGGAAAAGCTCTGTTATCCTTCCCTCAAACTGCAATGACTCTGAGGATATCTGCACTGCTCTTAACATTCCAGTTGCTTCTTCTCATATGATTTATTTGGGTATCCCTATATCCCCTTTTCATCCGAAACTTGCCTGTTTCTCCGAGCTTATGGAGTGTATTATTTCTAAGTTGTCGGGGTGGAAAGCCAGATCTTTATCTCTTGCTGGCAGACATCAATTCCTTAGATATACTATCTGGAACACTATTGGGTATTGGATTAGAGGGAGCATAATACCTAAAACCATTCTTAAACAAATTGAAAGACTATGTGCTAAATTCCTTTTCTTTGGGGAATTAAATAAGAAGAAAATGCATCTTATTTCTTGGAGGAACACTTGTAAGTCTAAGGAGTTGGGTGGTATTGGGCTTCCTTCTTTACTGTCTCTACAATTCTGTTTTAACTGCTCTCTTATATTAAGAATGTACAATGGGAATGCTCCTCTTAGCAGCTGGCTGTTACACTCTTACATTTCTCCTTGGAAAGAACCTTTTTCTAAAGCATCTACTTTTTGGAAGGGTATTTGTAAGGATGCTATTAAAGCTAAAGAAAATTTTCATTTTAAGGTGACCATTAACTCTAATGTATCATTATTCTGGGATCATTGGGTTAATGACTTTTGCATTAAGGAGGTAGTTGTTCTCCTTCCTCTTTATAATGTTATTCCTGTTAATGCAAGGGTGAATGCTATTTTGGATGGGGATGCCTGGGCCTTACCTGATTCTTTACCGTCTGCTTGTTTGGATAATCTGTCTTGCATCCCTATTGTCACTGAGACCCAAAAATCTGTATACTAGGGTGGGGATAAAAGCTGTAAGCATAAGTTGTTTAGGGAATTTTTCTATTCCCAGGAAGTCAAAGTAAATTGGTGGAAATTTGTTTGGCATAAATGCAACATTTTGAGGTATTCCACCTACACCTGGATGGCTTTATCGGGTGGCTTAAAAACAGCTGAGTCATTGATTGTGAGGAATATTATGTGGATCCTTTTTGCTCACTCTGCCACTGTTATGATGAAACTACTAATCATCTATTTTTTGAATGTGATTATTCATTTTCCATTCTATCTAGGCTGGTTAAAAATCTGGGATTTATTTTGCTCAGGCCTAGTATTCTACAAATTTTCGAGTATATTTATGATACTCGTGATAATCACAAAGATTTTTACTATCTTCTTATATGCACTTCAATCTATTTTCATTTGGAGAGAACGGAATGATAGGAATTTGGGGGCTCCTCTATTTCCTCTACTTCTCTTATGCTGAAAATCAAAATGCTGTTTTTCTCGAGAATTTTGAAATGGTCTACTCGAGAAAGTTTGATGGATTTGCTGTAATTTTTCTGGAGATGTTGGCTGCTGCTGGTTTTTTGTTTATCTGGTATGGTGATCTGGGCTGCTGGGTGCATGGGATTGCTATCATTTTCTGGCAGGTTGTTTTTCTGATAGCTGGGATGTTCCTGAAATCTGATTGGAGTTGAATTCTGTCTAAAGGGGCGATGATGACCGAGTTGCCATTTTCCCCTTTGGATGGCAGGATTATTTTTGCAACCAGGTTGAGTGAGCGGCAACTCCTGAGCCCTTGGCTTATTAATCCTCCTCTTCCTCTGGTTTTTTGTTCTCCTCTTACTTGTGTTTTTGCTTTTGTTTTATAGGTTTCCTTTGGGGTTTTTGTTTTGTTGCCCCTTTTTGGGTCTTGTAAGTTTTGACAAGCCCTTTCTTTACTGCATTTTCTTTTTTCATTACATGTAACAAGTTTATATTAATGAAAACGGCTTAGGCCATAATTTCACCAAAAAAAAAAAAAAAAATTTAATGTTAGTCCCTTCTATCTTCATTTGTGAGGTTGTTTTGATTTATAAATATATATATTTTTTTCTAAACTAAAGTAGGAATCAAAATCTTCTAATTATACATTAGTGTTTTGGGAAGGTGACGGAAGGTTTCTATTATGCAAATGATTCATTATGACTTGAATTTGAGGTTTGAATTCTTATGTTGGAGTATTTAGTATTTTAGTCAAATCTTTAATTTTGTATATAGCTGAGGGAGGGTAAAATTTAAAGAAAATTTGCAAAAATATTTTGAATTATAAACTAATAAAACATTCATGTGAGGAGGGGTGGGTCATACAAAAATTTCTTTCTTCACATGCACTTCTTAAGTTATTTATATATATTCTTATGGATATAATTTTGGCTGCAAGAAAAAAATATGCCTATAATAATAAGTCTCAAGTCCTTAAGAATATAAATTATTTTAGACTTCACATAATATTTAACTATTTTTACCATAAAATATTTTAAACACACTATTTTCATAAAGTTGATGTGTAACTATAAGCAAGTCAAATATGATTTTACTTCATGAATTAATGCAAAATTTTATTTTATTTTTTATTTTTATATAAAGTTTAAACAAATGATATTGTATTTTATCAATTTCTTAAGACTTTCAAATCCATATTGTTATATTAAATGCTATCAATGATTATGAGCCATTAGGTTAAAATTAAAAAAAAATAACATTGAGTTTGTGATAAAACTGTAAAGGATTTAGAGGGATATAATGAACAGAATAATAATACTAATCTAATTAGTCTAATTTGCGATGATTTAAAAGGTCAGTTTGAAGAAATGATAGAAGCATGTTCGCTTAGGATGTGCACTTGATATATAGAGTAAATATAGTGTTTGATTGAGTTTGATGGTGATATATACTTGTTATATAATAGTAAATATAGTAAATATTAGATGATGGAGGTGGGGCTCCTTATTTTGGCCAATAGTTTTTGGGTGATGGGGTGTTTGGGGTAGATGTAAGAATTTAGATGATGAGTTGTTGAATTTGGAGGATACATAAGATGTTACCAAAGATTTGAGGAAGGGTTAAAGTACATTTTTACAAAGGAGATGTAAAAAACTTACAAAATGATAAATGCCTTATCTCACCAACCGAAGAGACGAATTCATTCCAAATTTTATTTTTTATTAAAGATCTAAAAGTTTATATTATACATCGAACTATATTTATATGCATTAAAACTCCGGTGGACTAGCCTTATTATAAATTAAATGAGGAAAAAGATGGGCCTAATTAAACATCAAATGCTTAGAGTGGTTCGAACATGCTTAGTGTGTTGGTATGATGCAAGTACCTTTGCCTTGAGGGTATCTTTGATGCTAAAGTAGAATATATATATAAATATATTTCTATTATCTTTCATTTGTTATAAGAAGAGAATCAAAATAGAACGTGTCTATGCTTTCTTTTAAAATAAAGTGAGTAGAATGTGCCTAGGTGCAAATGTATATGTATAGATGATATAATGCAAATATAAAATATATGAAATATATTTAGATCAAGTTGTATACATTCAAAGAGTTGTAAAAGGCTAATTATGATTGCTTATACAAACATATTGGGTTCCAAACGATAATCTCATCTTCTCTGGATGGCATTCTCTTTTGCAACTTTTTAATGTACAATATAAAAAAATTGCCCATTATCGATGGTTTAGATAGAATTTCTGGTAGTTTGTAAAACTTGTGGTGGTTTTAGGAGGTTAATAAACTGCCAGAATAAATCACGTAGGAAATGAAAACTGGCAGCCATTATTCAGTGGTAAATTTTTTTGGTGATTTTCCAGTGACTAACATTGCCAAAAATTAATGAACCCTAAACCTCAGGTAAATCACCGATAAATTTGGTAGCCTCCATTTTTTCACATAAGAAATGAAAATTAGTAGCCATTTTAAGTGGTAAATTTTTCCATCGCTCACAATTGGTGCTATTATCAATAGTTAGTTATCGCAGTTATATCTAATGCCCAAGAAACTAGTTAGCCTCTATTTATTTCCGGTGGCTAAATAAAAAAAAAGGCGATAACTAGTAGTTTTTTGTTGTTGAAGGTTTTGACAGTCAAATCGCCATTTAGCCTCTAGAAATTGTTCATATTTGCAAAAAATATTGTTAGTTCCCCCATCTATTCACATTAATTTCCATAATTATCTGCTGACAATATATATATATATATATATATATATATATTTACTTTCAAAATCAACAGAATAATTCATATGAAATAATAACACATAATCAACAGATATATTTACATAATCTATGATAACAAGAAATAGTTCTTTAAATAAATAACAATGCAATTGTTCCACAATCAATATAATATATGAAATTTAAAGTCGGATATTTCAAATACACCAAACAGGTTAAAACAACTAATAATAAATAATAACACTAATCATCCTCTATATTTTCACTGCCATGTGATTCAGGTGTAGGCTCTTCCTCTTTTTTATTCTCATTTTCAGCTCGATATCATCCACCTGTATTTCATTTTGGATCTTTATGATCTCCTTTATCTCTCTTGTCAGGGTAACAACCCTCTGGCAAATAATTTCTTCAGCTCCATTAACACCATCGAAAGGCCACCGCTTTAAGTGACCAAACCATCTAAGATGACTTATCACTACAAAATTTAACTTAATATTATGCTTCTCTTTTAATGGACAATCTTCAGCACCAGAAAGCATTGAAGGTCTCACCATCATATTATAAAATTTTCCCTTAAGTTTGACGGGAAGTTTTCAATCATACAACAAGCCCGATGTATTCCTCCACTACAACCATCCAACTTGATTTCTATTGATAATATCCCCATCTATTTAACCTTCACTTTGAACAAGAGATCCAATATATCTAAAATGTGTAATCTTATTAATGATTTGATCACCCAAAGTCACAATCCTCTCACTAAGTGTATTACTACTAACATTACACTCCATATATTCATGTTTTAGATTAACTCAAGCTAAAACATTTACACTTTAAGATTGACATCCATAATTGAAGTTTACATTCAACTCCCTCTCTCTTCATATCAATAAGAATAATATCTTAAGCAAAAAAAAAAAAAAAAAAAAAAAAGTATAATCTCTTGTAAATGTTTAGTAAGAACATACATGACTAAAGCAAAATGATATGGGCTTAAGGCTTTCTCAAAATCAACCTTTAGATTTATAGGTTGATCTCCATAATTTAAGTTTACCTTCAACTCCCTCTCTTATCTTATCCACATGAATAATATCAACAACAGAATAAAAAACCATGGTAGGGTACATCCTCTTGCAAATGTCTACATAGAACATTCATGTCTAAGTAAAAAACAAGGAGATGATGGAGCTGATCACTTTCGGGGGAATTCAATGGTCGGAGTGAGGGTGTCAGGGGAGAGGCACGAGCGGCATTCAGTGGCTAGAGTTATGTTGACAAATCAAATGCACTTTGGCGAGGGTGAGGGCAAGGCTGTGGGCATCTAGATGAAAATGAGTAATGTGAAGAAATGAGGAAGGAGGGCAAGGGTGGCCAATTTTAGGGCCGTTTCTAATAATTTTTTGGCAGTTTTAACCTCTGGAAAAATTTCAATTAAAAATGGTGACTAAACCACCAGTAAAAGTCACCACCTAAAGAAAATATCAGCCGAATTTTCAGCAGCCATTTGATCGGCAAAAATTCTAACAGTTTGGTGTTAAGTACTAGCGGTTGAATCTCCAATTGATAGTGGTGGTCAAATGACTAGTATACAATGAATTTACTGCTATGGTAAACTTCATTCCATAAGATAATAATCAACTCCATTTATACCTGTCTCATTTATGGGAGTAAAAAGGGAAAAACCATGGGCCTTACCTAGAAGAAATGCATTTTCTAATGTTTATTGTTGACTATAAAATGATGTCTTTCTTTTAGAGAAGGTGTTGACTCAATGTAATAAATATGCATTATATGTAACATAGTATATAGTTAAAGTTGGAAGAATCAAATGACCTGAGAGCTTTTCTTAAGAAGACGTTGGCATTCTAATTTTATTAGAAGGATCGTTGTCAGGTGATGATGGTCAGAGGGACTATAGTCGATAGACTATAATGGTTGAAAAGATTATGGTCAAAGAACAAGGGTCAGAGAGACTATAGTCGGTCAGCGATGGAAGTTAGAAGGACCTTAGTCTAGTGACGGTAGCAAAAGTGACCATAGTCGCGAGCGATGGAGGTTGAAAAGGTTGTAGTCTAGTAATGGTGGTATAAGGAATTGTGGTTATGCGACGGTGTTTAGAGGAACCATACTAGATAGGCCACGAAGGTCGAAAGGACTATAATCAAGAAACATTCATGAAAGGGACTGTAATTGGAGGGTGTAACACATTAGAATCAATTTTGGATGAATAATTTTATTATCAATTTAAAAATATACTTGAGCTTCTATAAATCATCAATATAATAAACAATAACAAGTTAAAGCAAGTAAAATAATATATATAAAGATATTTTATTATTTAATCACACAAAATATCATTTATACTAGCCAGCCCTTCCGGTTTATTCAAACCCCACAATAAAAATGTAGTAAAAAAAAAGCAATTCTTTTCAATACAAGAAAGTCTATATAATAATTAAAATCATTGAAAACTAAAATGATATTTGGGTTACCTATAAAAAATAAAAGAAATCTCTAAACAAAATTGACAGATGAAAATGCCTTGAATAATATTATCTCTCTTCCCTCTATCTTCTTTGATAAGGCATGACACTGAAATTTAAAATTTTCAGTTAAAAAATTAAATTATTAAAGAGGGAGATAGAGGTTGAAAGAATAAACAGTAGTCAATGAGTAACAGAGGTCAAAGGGATTGTAGTAGGGTGACTGTGGTTGGAGGGACAATAGTTGATGGCCAACAAAGGCAAAAAGGATCATTGTTGGCCGACAATAGTTAGAGGAACTGTAGTTAGCGAGAAACAAAGGTTGGAAGGGCAATAGTTAGGTGACAGTGGTCCGAGGGACCTAGTCGATGGGAAACAAAGGTAAGAAGGACTATATTTTAGTGATGGGCTAGAAGAGCTGTAGCCTTGTCGATCCACTCGATTCGACTATAAGCATGTAATATTTGGAGTCATTTGGTCATAAAATAAATGCTTTGAACTATCCAGGTTTCTTTCAGTCCCTTGATTTGGACCCATTTGGGCTCTAATTGGACCAATTATTGTATCGTTGTATTTGTCTCTTTGTAATGTTCAATTTGTATATAAATTTATTAAAATTAAAGTTTCGATGGTCATGAGTTTAATTTTGGAAGTAGCAAACTTATATATGCTTTGAGATATGTGTCTGATCAAGGCCATTTTTGATGACATATATATCAATCATCTTAAGCTTTGTTATATTTTCCATACCATACATGCAATACACCAAGAGCCTGTAAATATATTTGTATACAACATATAATGGTTGTAAATGAAGTTATATAGCAATGGTTGTAAATGCCCATGATAGATACATCAGCGGTGATGCTGAAGGAGTCTTGAAAGTATGTCCGATAGATGAATGTGGAGAAGAGCACTTTATCATGCAATACCTTTTAGAAAGATTATTAGATAGCACTTATGATTTATGATGACCATGAAAGCGAGTAGCCAAATATTCAACTTTATTGATAGGATTGTTGGGATGAGAGCATATAATCTTCGTAACAATAGTTCTTCCATGCATATACATGTGAACTAAACGTGTATATAATTCATGCTCTTCATTCATATCTCCTTTTTGTTGCAGCAATCACCCAAAGCTTCGTAGTGGACAATATTACTATCAATACAACAAACATTATACACCCATTTGAGTTGTGATCTCACCAGTTGTATCTGTTAAAATAGATTCAATACTCTCTCATAACAAAAATAATTCTTAAATGTATAATCTTATAAATGTGTAATTAAGAATGAGTAGTTTTAACATAATCTCTTAAATATACTTTCTGATTATTTTACTTAGACTACAATCAATAGTTTTTGTTATTTAGTCATTTTTAATAATATTTAAAGCTGGATGCTGGATTCTATATAGTCCAAAAAAAAAAAAAAAAAAAAAAGGCTTTGTTGTATATGATAGGTTTTGATACTCTCATTGATCAAAATTTGTTGAATATTCTTTAATGATGTTAAAGTTTGTCACTTTTTTTCTGACTGATGAAACATTAAATAGTTCATATGTGCTAGTCAAAATGTTTAATATAGAATTATGATCATAACATCAATGTGCATACCTCTTTAATCAAGCTTGTCAATGAATTTTTTGGGGTTGACTCATTGATAAAGTCAATGATTTTGATTCAATTTTATTCCTTTCCAAAATGTTATTAAACATTCATTTGATTTCTTAATCATTCAAGCTATAATTTATTTGGGACAGTGTTGCTTTTTGTAAAGATTATGGCTACAATTTAACTATCAAAGTAGTAAGAAAATTATCCCAAACAAACAATAAATTTGCAGCTTCAAATCTTAATTACACTTGTAAAATTAAAATAATGTATCTAAAATAATTTATTTTTAGTAGTAAAGTAATCATGCACTAACAGATTTATGTGTTATC
The DNA here is from genome assembly GCA_022539455.1 of Dendrobium nobile. Lineage (NCBI taxonomy): Eukaryota > Viridiplantae > Streptophyta > Magnoliopsida > Asparagales > Orchidaceae > Dendrobium > Dendrobium nobile. The sequence goes on from CM039723.1 coordinate 25,632,806, forward strand.
TACTTTAAGAAATTATATATATTAATTAATAACTAGAATAGTGTTGTATGATATTTAAGTTTTAATTATGGCAGGGTGAGACAAGTTTTAAATTATGTTTGTTACGCTTTAGTCAATTAACTAATATATGAATGAGATTAAGCAGGTAGAAATTGATTAATGAATAAAATTTTACTAAACTAATTGGGATAAATTATGATGGTCATAGTATATATATAGGTTAACTAAAATAATATATTAATTTAATTAGCAGTTATCATAAAAGTTAATAATTATTAGTTATGAAGATGACACAAGTTGATGTATTAGTTCATTTATTTAGGCTAAATAGGGAGTAATTTGGGTGAATTTAGAATTAATAATCTTAAAATCAAGTTGACCTCTTTCTTCTTGGAAGTGCTAGTCAACTTTGGAGCTTTTTTTTTTTTTGGTTAAAACCTACAGAGGGGCCTACGCGTTAATATAAGGGAAAAAATTACAGGGATCTTAAGGGGTTCTCAAGCTCTCTACCGCTCAAAGAGCTACAAAAAAGAAAGAAAATAAAACCTACGAGCTCGAGATCCCCACTATAGAAGAGTACAAAAAAACCTAAGAACATTCTATGGTGCTTAAGGAAAGCACCCAAAAAAGGGGAAGCGACAAAAAAATAGCAAAATGCTCCCCAAAATGATTATCCACACCGATCTTCCAATCAACCTGACTAAAGAGGACCTGCAAACACCACAAAAGACCAAGAAACATCAATATAAAACTAAAGAAACTAAATGAGAACAGGAAAATCCCAAAAGGATACAGCCAAGCCATGAAGCACGAGCCCTGCATCCAATAAAAAGCCAAAAACAAAGAATTGATAATGAAACAGCTCTGGATTTCCCAAAAAAGATCCAAAGGATTACCAAAACCGTGCATGCAAACCCAAATACAAACACTGCTAGCCATTTAAAACAAATGGCCAACCAAACCTCCAGCAAGAACAAAGCCAGAACCAGAGAAACAGAACCCCAACCATTATATCAGCAAGAAGAACCACCTAGCAACACCAAACCAACGGCAGCCAGAGCTCCAGAAACCAAAAACCAACCAGAAGCAGCAACCACACCACACCAGACACCCATTAATTTCTAACATAGGAAAGCCCATACTACCAAATTCACCGAACTAGGAAGCTGATAAAAGAAAACTCAGCTAAAACTATCACAGCCAGCACCCAGCAAGGCAAAATGACTAGCTGGGGCATTACCTTCCTTCGGAATCAATGACAAAGAAAAATTAAGGGAAGATAAAATACCTTTAATACTCCTGACAGTGTAAAAAGAAGAATAAGAGCAATGACCAACAACCCTATTAAGTAAAAAAATTTAAAGAAAAGTAAGAGTTAAATCCGAATTATATTCATAACATCCCGATTAACACACAACTCTAGCCCATGAAGAATTGCACTAAGCATGCCACCCATTCTATCAGTATGCCTAGTAATACCAGCAAAGGCAATAACCAGAACACCGTTATGATCCCGCAGAATGCCACCAGTGCTAGTAATATTCCCCACTTTGATACAGTCAATATTAACCTTAATGATATTAATAGGAGGCTTACTCCAAATAATACCCGTAGGAATGCTAGGGGGATTATGCTCCACCTCATTAATACCAAAAACTCCAAAGTAAAACTAGCACTCTTAAAATGTTTTAAAGCAAGAAGATTAGCAGAGAAAAGATCCTACCCTTATCCACAATATTCTAAATAATTCTTTGATTGGTCATAGGTATACATTGAACTTTGCATTATTTAAAACCAA
>CM039723.1:25634703-25731344 GCA_022539455.1 Dendrobium nobile
GTCCCCCGATATTAACCTTCGATTCTATGTTTTTGGTATTTATCCCCCCCCCCCCCATTATAGTTGTCCCCCCCCCCCCCCCCCCCCCGTAATTTAAGATCCACCAACCGTTTTTTTGTAATTTTTAAAACTAATTGTACTGTATAATTTTGGATAATATGGGACATTTTGGCCATAGCTTTCCCACTAGAAGTATTTAATCAAATCATGTCTGGAAAATTTTATAAGTATTGTTCGTACTGTATGAAGTTGTCTTCATACAGACGAGTACTAGAGTATGAAATATGTGTCTATCTTTTTATCCATAATGAACATGTAAATTTTTTAAATTATTCGTATTTTACGAACATGGGTTCGTATATATGACATATAGAGTATGAAATGGGTGTGAATCTTTTCATCCATACGAAATGATAAATTTTTTTTACTATTCATACTATACAAACATTTGTTTGTATAGACGATGTCCAGAGTATGAAATAGGTGCATCTTTTTTTTCCATACAAATGGTTTTTTTTTAATTGTTCGTATTATACGAACATGTGTTTTTACAGATAACTTTGAGAATGAAATGTACTCGTCCTTTTCATACCAAACAAAATATGATTTGGTTAAATTAGTTCTACTGTATGATGTGAGTTATACAAATGTATATCATAGTACTTAATTAGTTCGTACAGGATCATACGATCAAATTTTATACTGATCGTACTATCATATGCAATCATATTGTATGATCATTGATGGTTAAATTGAAATTATCAATTTTTTAGATAATTTTTATACCATTTCATATATAAGGTCCTAAAAATTAATTATAGAAGGATCCTTCTTCGTATTTCTATTGAGAGCAGGTGTGAGAGTGCTTTGGGGAGTGTTTGAGAGAGATCTTGCAAGTGAAATTTTTGAAGGGTTCAAAGGTTTCCCAAAGGTATGAATCTCTTCTTGTGTTTAACAAATATCTTCCTTACCCTATTCTTTGAAGATGCTCAAGAGAAGATCTTTGAAGAAGATTCAATACTCTCCTGACACTTGGAGTGGGTGGATAGATGATGGTACTTGGCTGAAACTTTGTGAGTGTGAAAGGAGAATGGTACTCTATTAACACTTGAAGGGTGTGGAAGGATGACGAAACTTTATTGACACTTGAAGAGTGTGAAAGGATGATGGTGCTATTCGACACTTGAAGGATGAAGTATGAAAGTGACGGTACTACTCTTGCAACCGTGGATTGGTGGAAGGAGGGTAATTGTAAAGGCTTCTTCGCCTTGCTGTGAGAGAAATAGGAGAGTCACTTTGGTAATAGTGTAATACCTAAAGAGAGAGTTTTCAGAGAGTGGATGTAGGTCTAGTTGGATCGAATCACTTAAATTTTGTTTTGTTTTTATTTTTTTCATTTTTTCAGGTTTTATTTTTGTGGTTCAAAAGTTTTTAGTTTCATAAAAGTTTCATTGTGGAAAAAATATATAATGTTTTCTATAAAAAAAATTTAAGAGGAATTTTAAAATTACCATTTCACCCCCCCCCCCCCCCCCCCCCCCCCCCCTAGGTCTAACAACCTATACGAACTTTCAAACGACAGAACTTAGGCTAGAATTTTGTTTTCATAGCAAACCATCTAATTGTGAATGAGGTTGTGTGGCTTTAGTAAGTATATATCAGAGTTTAATATTTGAGTTGCATCATTTGAAATGTTTGTTTATTCAGGGCCAAAAAGGAATTTAGTTGAAGTTTACCTTGCAATAATTTGGATTATATTATTTAGATTTTAATTGTTGGTTAATTTAATTATACAATATTTATAGATTAGTAACTAGAAAATGCAATGCTTACTAATTTATAAATCCTAAGGATTATCTACGAAATGCAATCATCCACATTTAAGATAGATGATCACATGAAAGAATTGCAAGAATTATTTGTGATTTATTAGGGACATAGAAGAGACCCCTCAATCTAATACACATACCCACAAGTGGAGTCAAGTATGATGTATAGAGTCAACATTTTATTTTTTCTTATTAAGGGTTATAAAATTTATACACCCATGCCTTCACAAAGTGGAGGTTAGCCTGGTGCATGGAACATTTAACTTATAATTTAAGTTTTATTAAATCAGTCAACTAAATAAGTGTGTGCCCTGCTAAATGGAATCAAGCATCACATAAAGGGATTGGGTGATTTAGATAAATTAAAAGTTTTTAATGTAATGCTAAAAAGCCCTCCAAAATGAATTAAGCACCAAGCAAGAAAGCCTAATTATTTAATTGAGATTAATTATCAAACTAAAAAAAAAATTGATAAAAAAATATCAAATAAATTTTACTTTTATGTTTTAAATTTTTCTCAAAATTTTCTATAATATTTAATCAATTATTTGAAAATTTTAATTAATTTAAATAATTGTTAATGAATTATAATTAAATTTTACTCAAAGTTTTTTTATTAATTTAAATGAATTAATCTTTATATTTTATTTAATTTTTAAAGTATTTTTAAATTATCTTTATTATATTTATTTAATTAAAAATTGAATTGATTACTTAATGAGTTAAAATTCAATTTTAATTGAAAATGTTTATTCAAATTGAAATCACAATTTTTTGTTTTTATTTTAGTTTTATTTTGAATTTTTCTATATTTTTGTGAAGTTTTATTTTCAAAGAATTTATTAAATTAATATTTAATTAAGTGAAGTTAATTACTAATAAAATTTTAATAAAATTTGAATGTGGAATTTATTTTTCTTTGATAGTTTTATTTGAAGTTGATTAAAGGTATTTGGTTTTTTTTTTTTAAACTAATTTATTGTTAATTTTTTAAATTTCAACATTTAATGAAGTGTAATTATGAGTGTTTTAGGTAAATTATATCAAATCAATAATATAGATTTATTTCTAGGTGTGTTGATACCACTGGATATACTATATTTATGTTTTACTCCTATTGAGAGTACGTATTAATCTTAGTATATATGCTTAAGTTAACCTTAATTACTGTCCTTAGATGCCACTATTGTTAAATAAAATTGTCAATCAATTTTCCTAGACCTTTCTTGCATATACAACCACCCAAACCGTAATAGTTATGGTGTTCTGATATGTTATAGATGGATCATAAGTAATTATCAAGTTTATAGATTAGAAATGACCTCAAACTTTTATAATTCAATCAACAAAAATATAATGCAATCAAATTGAACAAAGTCAGGTGGAGAATGTAAACATGTACTCAAATAATCCTCATAGGAATTTGTGCAAAAGATCTTATGGATTTTGGAAATAATTTACAAATGTTATTAAATTATGAAAGTGTTTATACTCCAACTTACAATATATTGTATCCCATTCTATTTTTCATTGACATTGCATCTAGTGATGGATCCATAAAATCCTTCAATATAGAAAATAGATCATTATGTAATTCCTAATAAATTTATAATCTTTCTTTATAAAATGTTGGTTTAAATTATAAAAAATCAAATGTAATCATAAATGATCTCAAATAATTTCAAGAAAATTACTGAATGCGCTAAACAACTAATAATTAGGGCTCCAAAATTTGGTCCAAGCCTTCCCATTGCTTTCATCAAGAGAGTTTTAACGAATTAAATTCTAGGGTAAATTATGGTACGGTATATTAGGATTTTTTATAAGACACTACCAAGAAATTTCACACTCATTTTGTGAGGACTTTATGATCTGAGTTCTTGATTCCTACAGACGCAAGGCCCTTTAATTATTATCCCTCCAAGCATGAAAAGAACTTATGATTAAGGCTACTGTCAATAAAAACATAAAGATAGCTGTTATCTAACATATAGTGGCATCTTGGGTTGGTATTATTAAAATTAGTATTTAAAATTAGAACTTTCACCACCTTGTACTTAAAGTAGTGGTTTTATAATGGTTGATATGGACTCGATCAAGATGCAATGGTTCCATCATCCCAGGCCATCGTGATCCCTAGTCTACTTAGGCAGGGGGTAGTCGACCCAACCTACTAGAAGGATCCTTGTCGACTCAATGGGTGATTCATCTAAGGGAACCTTGTAGACCTGGAGTGGGTATTTTCCTAAGGGGACAAATTTGAATCCACCTTAGCTAAATAAGGGATTTGCACCCTATCAATTATAATTATTGATTCATATCTCAAGGATTTGTTTCATTGTTGAACTTACGAGCTCTAGTCATAATCATATTTGATGATGCCATTTGGCAAAAAATCCACACAAATTAGAGGGTCTCGGTCATAGCCGTTATCCTACAAATCCATTTGGCAGCAAATTTACCTATTAGAGAACATGTGCCACATCCTTACTAGAAGATTATTATTTGAGAATGATCCTCATATTTTTTTACCATGCATTAGCTCTTTGTAAATTGAAGTAATTTTTAATTTGTTCACCTCAGCAAACTATTGTGCTGGTTGAGGGATTTTACTTTAAGTGTTTGATGGATCATTTTAATATTAAATATTTTTTTCCATTTTTGTATATTTGAGTCGTTATGGGTATTTGGAAGAACTTTTTATATTTCAAATTTAACCCTCCCAGTTGAGATTAATGTTTCAACATGGCCATTATTAAGGTTTAGAGGTTCATTACATTTTATTTACTGAACCATATCGACTCTATCAACTTTCTAATAGAGGATCAGTTTGATAGGATTTATATTTTTAATGTTGAATTTCTTTATTGAAGGCCTTGAAGGCCTAATATGAATTTATAAAATAAATATCTCATTTAACCTCGTGATTGTATATTTATTTAATGGACTCTTATCTACCACTATAAAAGGATTGGGCTTGAATATAATTTCACTTATTAACTCGTACAACATCCCTAGACATCATGTGTATATCAATAATATGCTCCTAAGGGCCCATGCGGGTGTATGATTTTACTAGATGAATTTCTTTATAATAGACCTAGAAGGCCTAATTTTAATGTATTAAATCGATATTCTTGTTGACATCTTGACCGTATATTTGTTTGTTAATTCGGGCCATGTTGACTCCTATGGTTCATCTATCCATATAGAAGGATTTGGCTCAAACTATGGTTCATTTATTAATATGCGCATCATCCGTAGATGTCATATGTATACACAAAATATGCTCATTGGGACCCATGCAGGTTTTGTGATTGCGCTTACCCATATTGTGCACCAATATCATTACATATTACAATGCATGTACGTGGGACATTTTTTAATGTTTAACATTGATTAGTTGTGTGGGAAACCATCATTTCAATTCAATGCTCTACTTAAAAGTTTGTATGAACATTTTATCCACTTGTATGTTTATTGAGGATCCAGTGGTGTGAAATCATAATATAGTTATTTGCCTATTTTATATAGGTAGACTGTCATATAATATTTGTTGCTTTCTATAGATGAATTATAGTGCACCAATAAATATCCTACTATGATTATATATAATTTAAAATGTTGCAGTGCTTTCATATTTGTCCATAGTTAATATGTTGAATGTGTAATGGGCCTCCTATAACTGCTACGATAGCCTGTGGGTGTGTTTTACAAGTTGAAAACGACTATAGGATACTATATTTACTGAAGTTTTTCAGCATCTAACCACATATGACATATGGTGCATACATTTATATTTGTAGAGAAATCAAATGTATTGCATATATTCTATTATTGATTGCATACATATTAATATGCTAATCCATATTCATCAATAATAACTGTACACTCATCCTGACCCTACTTAAATCTAGCAGGGAATTTCTCCTTCTTGGTGTCTGCAAATAAATGTAGTGAGGGCTACTCTCTCTTCCTTCCTAACTGTCGTAAAGAATATCATTGACTCCATTTTGATGTCGAATAGATAGAACTGCCACGTTCATCACTTACTAATTTTAATATTTATAGGAGACTGCATCTTTCATTTGATGACTAACTGGTATCGGCCAAAGAGTGTTGGCCTCATGCAATAACTCACTGATATACATTTGATGGGTTTGTATTATGTTTTGTGAACAATTTGTATATTGACATCGATTGCAAGGTATGATTTCATTCATTGCTTACTTCTTGTTATCATCTAAGAGAGCTTTATGTACTTGTTTGCAATTGACTAGTACTGTTGAATGAGAGCGGGTTATAGTGTACATGATGATTCATATATTATTATTTCAGATGTTGGAATTCCTTATAGCTCCTCTGATGTCAATTGTATTATGTTGTATGCACTCCTACATTTGTAATGAGCTCAAAAGGTTTTGAACACGTCTCTTGTCATTTCTTATAAGCAAATATATTTGTTCGTTTGCAATTTAATGTGGACTGCCCGATGCGCTTCCCTTATTGTTGATTTATCTATTCAAACCAAACAACTTTATTATGGGGATGGTTATATTTTATTGCGTGACAATGTGGATATCACTTGTTCTCATCTGCAGATTGATTTTGGTTGAGTACTCATAGTTATTTAACTCCACGATTCATCACTTATATGCTTTGAGAGCTCATTCATAATGAGTCTTGTTTGATAGCCGACATTCATTTAAACAATTTTAGTTCTCTTTTGTTTATTTAATGCTTAAGTTCCACTTAGTTCAATTTTTTGTCCCATAATTTTTAATTGATTTGAGTTCAAGTCTTTGTTATCAAAATCAAGTTTGAATCAAGTATTTTATTTAATTATTCAAGTTTACTTTTAGTTCATTTAACTGTTTAAATCAAGTCCAAACAAAGTCCCCTATTTTCTCCATTCATTTGAGTTCAAGTCCATTCAATTCAATTCATTATTGTTTAAAACTTCCAAAGTCTACAAGTTTAAGTTCTTTGCATTCAACTCAATCTAAGCCCTATATATTTGCTCTGAGTTTTGGCAGCCTCCTCGTGTCTCCACCGTTAAGGGGAAATTTTAGGAGTCAAGCCTACCCACCATATAAAGAAAGACGTGCATGATCAGTGTGAAGGGACACCACGTTCATAGTCTTCAATCCTACAAAGCCAAGAAAGGCATGCATAAGTCTTCAGGGGTATCTATTTGCAAACACAGTTATTTCCCAGATGGAACTGAGACGCATACGAGTACTTATATTGTTTACCTTACCTTGCTAAAAAAAGTGCGAACAATGCTTTCCCGCCTCGCTGTAAGCGTCGTACTGAGTTCCCTCCCATTACACTAAGAATACTGTGCATATGGGATCCCTCGGTGAGCCGCAAATGTAAAAAATAGTACTTTAAGTGGGGCTATTGGCCTCAACATGAGCAGAACAACAAACTTTCTCCCACCAAGCTAATAAAGCAGGCATGGGTGTTTGTTTGCTTCACTACAAGCGTCGAATTGAAGGATTTTAAGGTTTAAAACTTATACATTTGTGGCGACAAAAAAATGATGGCAACAAAGAAAATAAAATTAACATAAAAAATTCTTCTATTTTTTTGTTTTTCTATTTATCTCTTTCTCTTTTTTTGAACTTCCTCTCCTTTTTTTAATAGTTTCTCACCTTTTTTTTAAATCCATCTCACTTTTTTTTGCTTCTTTTTTTAATACTCACACATACACACACACACTCACAAACACACACACACACAAGCGCGTGCGAGCGCGCACACATATACACACACGCATGTGCACGCATGCGCACGCACGCGTACACATGCACACGCGCACACACACGCTAACACATACACACACACATGCACATGCACACACGCACACGCACACACACACACACACACAAGTAATAATTACAACAAAAATTCAGAATAATATTACTAAATAGCATTAGTAATTAAAAATATCAGCCATTACTACTAATTAATAGTGATAACTAATTATAGTAATTAACAATAATAGGAGAGTACATTACTATGTAGGAGGAAGAGAGCATTGTGAGGTAGGGAGTCGGCTACAATAGATTCTTTTATTAATGTGGGGATTTTGGCTTGAACATAGTAGAGGTGTTGATATAAAGGTTGGATCGGTTTGAGTTTATGGAGCATGATTTTAGTGGGGTGGCTAGGGCAGTGAGGAATGGGAGAAGATTCGGCTAGAACAGTGAGTGAGATGGGATGAGGAGTTTTTCGAGTATAGAGGTCAATGGAAGAAAGAATTTAACCGACACTATTGGTCTCAGGTATGGGAGCTTAAGAAATTTGATTAGATACAAGGCTACAAGATTTGTCTAGTGGTGCTCGATAGTGGAAGTTAAATGCTTGTAGCTAGGGATGTTAGGAGCTGGTGTAATCAATAGCGATTAGGATTGAGGTAGAGGTCGGCCTAGAGATTTGATCGCAGGAGTTGACTTTAGGCTTTAATTCATGACTGAAGAAGAGGTTAGGTATGGAGGTCTGTGAACTTGAGAGAAAGTGTCAGGTTAGAGGCTTCGGACAGGTCTTGCGAATGGGCTTGAGGGGATCGGATGGAGCTCACTCAGGAAAGATTGAAACATGGAGGACTTTGAGCACATTGAAGAAGTTAATGAATGATTTATTTGCTCTCAATTTTAAGACATAAAAGGAAGCTCGATCAAGGAGAACCACATGGGGGATGGGTTATTGTTATTTGTCGCCATTTTGTACAACTGACACTATAGCAAGCGGTGCAAGATTTGTGAAGGATTTTGATAGGATTTGTGTATGGTCCATCGAACAATATAGATATATTTGTTTTGGTTTTGTTTAATGCCGTGGAGGTCAACAATAATTTATTCCTGCTTGAATTTCATCTTGAATGGATAAGTATCTAGAGTGTAATGAGGGAATTTTTATTTTTTATTTGGTTAAAACCCACTGAGGGGCCTACGCGTTAATATCAAAAAATTGGTTACACAGTCTTTAGAAAGATCCTCCAGCTCGCTACTACTCGAAAGAGCTACAAGTGAAAAATAAAACAAAAATCCTATGAGCCGGTGGATCCTTTTCCTATGATTATAAAAAGAACAATAGTAAACGCTCGGGCTGTGAGTAGACAGCACCCAAAAAAGGAAGCTCGGGATAGTAACATTCAGCACAATCTTCCTGCAAAACTGAAGATGGAAATAGAAAAAAATAAGCAAAAAATAAAAGGAGATTACCTTGCCGTCATTGAGGCTTCAAAAAAGAAAGATCTTAAGATACCTGCAAAGAAATCTCCCAAAAAAGTTGTGATCAAGGAAAAAGACCCCCACTATTCTCATTGATAGAAAAAACTTAGCATAGGCATAAAAACACCTCAGAAAATCGCGCAGAAGAAAGAAAAAACACATTAAAGTTCAAAATAGCCTTACTAGAAACCTGATTAGCCACCATACCAATAACATAAGTAACCCAGTAGTAACTTCTCCAGAAATCATGACAGGCTTCCTGAAACCATTCCCCCTCATGCCCAAAATCCGGAAAATTAGCATGGTCAAAGTAGTGCCTCCCAGAACTGATATCAAAATGCCTAGATGAATAAAACACAGCCAGAAAACACCGATAATTCACACAGAAAAAAAACCCAGATAATAAAATGCCAGCCAAAGACTTGATGCCACCAACTATGAAAAAATGACAACTTTAAACCCCACAGCCAATGATCAGGGAAATGCATATTAGTAAAATAGAAGTCCCAGCAGAAACAAAATTCCATATTGCTGCTAAAACCAACCCAGCAGGCCTTCCAGAAAATGACATCAAAAATCTTGATCATGGAAAGATCCAGAGCAACAGACGCAGCACACAAACACAACCCCAAAAACTCAGCCACCAGAAAAAATAAAAACTCAAACATTTCGAATGTAAGACATACCAGCTTTATCCAAATAAACCAAACCTTTCAAAATCGGGTTTAACATTCTAATATCCAAGTCTTAATAATTAAGTAAAGAGCAACCTTTTTTAGCTAACCAATCAGCACAAACATTAGCTTCCCGATAAATGTGAGAAATAATGAAATTAATAGAAGATAGGCAATGTTTAGTTTCCCTAATTAAGTAAAAATTTTGAGGATTACCAAGAATAACATCATTAATGATCTAAATAAGAAGCATAGCATCCACTTCAATCCACACATTAGTGAAACCCGTCATGTTGCAAATATTTAAACTGTAATTTAAAGCCATAAGCTTAACTGTAATAGCATTAGAACGATGAATAGGAGCAGCAAAAGTAGCCAGGACAAAACAAGAACGGTCTCGAATGAGACCGCAAGCACCCACAGACAAATTATCAACAGAACCATCCGAATTAAGGTTCACAAAAGGAGGTTTGGGTTTAATCCATTTGACAATTTTTTCAATAGAAACAGAATTCTCGATATTGACAAAAATACCAAAAGTACTAATCAAATGCTTGCAATGTTTAAAGTTGTGAGAAGTAATTGTATTATAAGAGAAAGCTTGCAACACTTTAAAATGAATATTAGAGATAATCTGGGAAGCTTCCATCTTAATAGCATTGCGCTTCGCATCATTTCTAGCCTTCCAAATATACCAAAAAATAAGAATAGAAATAAAATTAAAGATATGGCCTTTATAAACATTAGCCCAAAGCTCCAGAACCGACGTAACATTATTATGATTGAAGTTAAAGTTTTTGTTGGCAAGATTACTGAAAAACTCCAAACTTCTTGGGAAATAGCATCATTCAAAAATAGATGGTTAATACTCTCCACATTGGAACAATAAAAACATTTCGAAGGCAACGAAAAACCCTTTTTTTGAAGCATAACATCAATTGGAAGAAAACCTTTGATACATCTCCATATAAGAATAAAGTAGGATAAGGGAAAATTTTTGTGCCAGAAAGCCAAATATATCATCTTAAAATCCTTCTTAATTCTTAAAAATTCCCAAACATCCTTTAACTGAAATTTACCAGAGGAGGAGAGATTAAAAAGCAATTTGTCTTTTCAGTTAACATGTAATGGAATTTTCAAAATAGACTCAACAATGCTAGCAGGTAGGTTTTCCCTAAGCTTAGAAACATTCCAACTGTTATCATTAATGAAACTAGACACTCTAATGTTGGCAATAGATTGAGAATTAATACGAGCATCAATAGTAGAGTAGCCTAACCAGTTATCTTGCCAAAAATAGATGTCACCTCTTCCCAAGCCCCACAGAATAAATTGTTCAGCCTCCCATTTAATGTTGCAAAGGCTTTTCCAAACCATAGAGTCACCATTTTTGTAACAACATAAAGAAGGATGCATGTTATTGCAATATTTAACATTCATGTAATGGGACCATAAACTAGCATTATTTCTAAAAGAAAACCAAAATTTATAAGGAAAAACTTTGGCAGTATCCTTTAAATTCTTGCAGCCAAGATCCCCTTCTTTTAAAACACCACAAAGCTTACCCCAAGAAGACCGACATAAACCATTGCTATTATACTTAGAACCCCAAAGAAAATTTGTTAATAATTCTCCCTAATCTAGCACAGATAACATCAGAAGGGAATAAAGTATGAAAAAGATAAATCAGAATAGAGTTTAAGACATATTTAATCAAAACTAATCTACCACCATAAGATAAAAAGTTAGTAGACCAATTAGACAACTTTTTTTGAATCTTAGTAAAAATATCTTCAAAAAGAAATTTTCTTTTTTTGCCTTTGTAGATGGGAGTACCCAAATAAGTAATGGGGAGGTTCTTAGATTGAAAACCACAAACTCTTTGAATGGCATTGATTCTATTCTAGTTAATAGAGTCACCCACAATAAAAGTACTTTTGTTTTTATTAATAGAAAGGCCGCTTTGATGATTAAAACTGATAAGAAAGTTGACTAACTCTTTAATATTATTAATAGAACTGTTGGAGAACCAAATAAAATCGTCAGCAAAACTAAGATGTGAAATAAGAAATCCTCTAATTGTACGAAAATTAAGTTTTAGATTTCTCAAATAGAAATTGTCCAACCCCCTAGAAAGGTATTCCATAGCAATAATAAAGAGAGCAGGAGAAAGAGTGTCACCTTGTCTTAATCCTTTAGAGGACTTGAAAAAACCATGATTTCTACCGTTAATGATAACAGATAAGAAGTAATTTTCAATACTATTTTTAATAAGCAAAATGAAATTGTCATTAAAACCAAATAAAGAAAGGACATCATAAAGAAAATTCCAATTGAAGTTGTCATAAGCTTTAGAAATATCAAGTTTAAAGATCACATTGCCCCCTTTAACCTTAACATTAATATCATGAGTAATTTCTTGAGCTAAAAGGATATTATCAAAAATACTTCATCCCTTAACAAAACCAGCATGGTTTAAAGAAATAATATTGGGAAGAAAGTTAATCAACCTATTAGTAATGATTTTGGAATTAAGCTTGTTAACAAAAGTGAAAAGACTGATCGGTCTAAAGTCATTCCAATTAATCGGGTTGTATTTCTTTGGAATAAGAACAATATTAGTGGAGGAGAAAAATTTAGGATAGGAGTTACCCTTAAAGAAATTCTTCACTGTTTCAATGATATCCTCTTTAATAATGTCCTAGTTTTGCTAAAAAAAATTTGTAGTAGAACCATCATGACCAGCAACAGCTTCCCCATTAAGGTTATTAACCACCTTGAAAATCTCTTCATCAGTAGGCAATTGACAAAGTAAAGTGTTATCAAAATCATTAATAATTTTAGGAATGAGATTCCGGTTGGCAATAGGTTCATAAGAACAATGACTATTAAAAGTATTAATGAAATGCTCAATACTCGATTTACCAGTAGCATCATCAGACTCAATCGAAATACCATCCTCACCCACAATTTTATGTATATGACTCTTGATTTTCTTCATAATAGCTAACATATGAAAAAATTTAGTATTCATATCACCTTCCATAACAAATTTGGCATTGGACTTTTGTTTCCAAAAAGATTCTTCCTGTATATGTAATTGGAAAAGATTTTCCTTGGCTTTATTAAGACACGAAAAATTATTAGAATATGGATTATTCAAATAGACATTTTCAAGATCCAAAACTTTCAACTCAGCATCTTTAATATTAGAAAAAATATTTTTAAAAACATTTTTGTTCCATCATCTCAAAACTTGTTTAAGTCTACTAAGCTTAGACGAAAGTCTCAACATGCCATTAATGTTATTATCAGGGAAAATAGGAGCAGTCCAACTAATAGTGATAACATTCTTAAAGTCATTATGATGCATGCACATATTATGAAATCTAAAAGCATACAACCCAGAAATATTGATTTTGTCAATTCTCAACAGAATGAGAGAGTGATCGGAAAGGGTTCTACTAAGATGTTCAACATTAGTCATAGCAAAATTAGCAATCCAATCATTGTTAAAAAGACACCTATCAAGTCTTTTCCACAGATTAGCTCTATTCCAGGTGAAAGGGCTACCAAAAAAACTAATATCAATTAAATTGCAATCATTTATCATATTATTAAAATCATCCATCGCATTAATATTACGAGGATTTCCACCCACTCTTTCAGAAGAAAAAGATATGAAATTAAAATCACCTCCCACACACCAGGGACCATTAATATGAGAAGCAAAACTATTTAACTGATCCCAAAGAGCCATGCGGTTAATTGTAGTGCAAGCAGCATAAACAAAAGAAGTATAACAAGTAACATTAAAAAGACTAATAGAATAGTGCACAACTTACGGGAAATCATCAACAATGTTTAATGAAATAGAGTTATGCCACATAATCCATACTTTATTAGAGCAGTTAGAATAGAAATTTGAAAAACCCAAGGATTTAGCAATCTAATCAATTTTCACATTAGCAATAAGAGGCTCAATTAAAACAAGTAAATAAATATTATGAACTCTACAAAGATTTTTGACCCTAATCTTAATCTTTACCCCCAATACTACGAAATATGATAAACAATCAAAGCTAGATTACTTTTTGTATACTCATAATTCACAAAAAATTCTTTTTTTAAAAGAATGTGATTTTAATTCTGAAGAAAACATGTATTTATTTGTTATATTTGATGAAAAATAAATAACTTAATGATTTCCAAGATATCTGCTTTTAAAACCATGTAATAAAATGTTTAAATTAAAATACAAGTGTTATTGGCAGCTTTAGATGTGTCCGGAGGTGAGTAGGCCACCTCAGAAAGCGAAGAAGTTAGTGCACCGCATTTTTCAAATGGCAGCATCCTAGCTAACAACGTAAAGGTGCATGTTTGACCACTTATTCCATGTAGAATGCAGCACAGTCTTCTAGATCAATGCAGATTGAAATGAATGGGCGAGATCAAGTCACATGTGAAGCACAATGTCATTCAGTTTCAAAGAGTCAAAATAGGATTTTTACAACGAGATCATTGTCATTCAATCCAAATAGAATGAATTGAATGTCCATGAAATCACCTTCCTCGTTTAGCCAACTGAAACTTTAATTACATACTTGATTCTAAATACTTCATGCAATAATTTTAATGGCTTAAAATTTTAGACATAGAGAGAAAATGATTGAATAAGAGATTGGTGAAAGTTTGTTAGGGTTCGATCAACTCGATCTACGTCCACTCCCCGGAGGCACCCTCCGAGTATTGCACTACAAAAAGCTACTCTCTTTTAGCCCCCATAGCTAGGCGGAGATGCCCTCACAAAAACCTCTTTTTGCCACACCCGGCAAGGCAGAGAACCTACCTCCTTTTGCTTCCTCCTAAAGCATGCAGAGAACCTACCTCCTTTTGCTTCCTCCTGAAGCAGGCAGAGAACCTCGATCAATCGCTGAAGCTTACCCCTCCCAATCTTCTCCAAGGATAAGAGACTCTAGGAAGAAGAGGAAGAATGATGCTTGGAGCAACCCTTGTGAATCTTCTCACAAGCTCACCCTCACAAGATCCTATCTCTCTCTCTCCCTCTCTCTCTCTCTCCTCAAAGTTTTCTCAGGCTAAGACAACAGTAAAGGATGTTCAAAAACGTTGAACTAAAGCTCTTAAATAGAAGAGCTTCAAGGGAGCTCATTAATTGCAAGTTGCCGATATTATCATCAAGGACGATATAAATATCATCCTTGCCGATCAATACAAAATTTAGAGAATCAGCCAGTGTATCGCCCTGAATGCAAACTAGACGATTTAAAATTGGCTTGATCGTCCAGGACGATCTCACGATCGTTCCGGCTGATCAGTTCAAATCAGAGGAAAATTGTCCAGGGCATCGCCCTGAATGCACACTGGATTATTGAGAATTGGCTTGATCGTCCATGCTGATCTTACGATTGTCTCGGCCGATCAGTTCAAATCAGAGGAAAATCATCTAGAGCATCGCCCTGAATTGGAGATGTCAGATCCAAATCAGCCACAGCATCGTCCTGAATTTGTACTGGCCGATATTTATCGTCTAGGAACAACCAAGGGATTTTGAATGGATCATCCTTGCCGATATTATGATCATCTCGGATGATGTGATCATATCAATCATCCTTAATTACTCCCATGATTGCCGGATCAATTTAGTCATAATTATGTAATATCGTCCAGATCAATCAGAAGATCTTCCTGGCCGATATCCAAAAATACATAATACTAAAATGGTTATGTCAGCAATTTCTTTTTGTTTCGAGCCTATGGTCTTGGCTGATACAGGTATCGTCTAGGCCGATCAGCTAATGACGGATGCCTTAACTGGAAATCATAATTAGAATCACTGTTTTAAACTCGATCATCTAAGCCGATAAAAATGATCATCCGGGATGATGTGAGTAAAAATTGAGATTCTAGATCTCTCAAGTGTGTGTCTGTAGGGTTACTTAGCATCAATCACTTCAAAGATTACAATTGACTCAAGAAAGGGAAAAGATAATTTACAGACTGACTCAATCCTAATCTACCCAATCTTGAGCTGAATCTCATTTCCGTCCGATCTTTGAATCCTGAAATATTAGTAGTAACAAGGCAGTCGAAGCGTAGAGGGAGTGTCTGCAAATCATCAAAATATAATCCATGAAGCTAAAGTTGTAACAATCTCCCTCTTTTTGATGATGGCAAAACACTCTTGATAGCAGAGCCCTGCATTGGGTGCCCATACCCACACCCACCCACGTACCCAACCATACCCAATGGGCATGGGTGGGTATGGGTACGCTCATAGCCTCGTGGGTGGGTAAGGGTGGGTACTCAACATCAGAGGACAAACTGATTTACATTATTAATTATCATATGCATGCAATATATTATAGTAATCCTTACTACGCAGTGCGCAACATTGAACTGTGTCGCAACCACGATAAATTTTGATATATGGTTTGAAAGTTTGCAATAGAGAAAATGGCAAAAAACCTCAAGGCCATTAATCCGTGGCAGACTGCATTCAAGAAGTGTGAAAAATGAGTGGGTGTGGGTGGGTATGACATCCTGAAAGTCACCATAGGTGGGCATGGGTGGGCAAAGCGTGCAGAGAGTGGGTACCTAATGGGTACTCAACCAGGACCCCGTGTAGGGCTATGCTTGATAGTTATTTCAAAAAATAGTAGTGTAATACAAAAAAATTGAAATCACAAGCATACAAATAACCTTTTCCCCCTTTTTGACATCTCAAGAAAGGAGGAGGAAACTAGAAAAACAAAGAATAAGTTTTTTTTTAACCAAGGCATGAAAATGATGTAGTATTCTATGTGATTGTTTAAAAATTTGTGAGTAAATGAGTTAAACAACATCAAAAACCAAAAAACAGTAGAATATTCGATCATGATTACTCTTAACTCAAGTTCTCCTTTAAGGTAAAATCATCTTTTGAAATCAATGACCTAACTCAAAGATCAATTGGATATGATAAAAAGGATGCATCCACCACTTGGTTTCAGGAAAAAAAAACTTATAGAATAATGCACCAAAGTGATTATGTCACAATCGCAAAAAGTCGAAATCAAGCCTTTGATACATGAAAACTTCTAAGTTTTAAAAGATTTGAAAAGAGAGGAGAGTTTGCTTTTGGTGGGCTCATTTTGTGCCTCTTGTCAATTGAATAGCGCTTTGCGCATCTTTTGATTTTTGATACACCTTGTGTATATTTTTTAAATTGGCGTCATTGCGCATCTTTTGTTGGCATCTTTGGCCAATTTTTTTTTATTTTATTTTTGTAAGCTACATTCTCTTTAAGAAACTCTTAAAAAGATCTTAGTTGTGGGTATATCTTCTAGATATTAGAGAATAGGAGCTCTCTCTCTAACATAGGGAAGAACAAGCCACAAAAAGGAATCAATAACCATTGACAAGGGTAATGAGGAATTATGATGTGACATAAAGACTTTGATCATTATGCATATAAGATAGATCCGCTATAGCAAGTTTAGAAAAGATCATAATTTCATATTCCATTTGCTAATTTAAGATAGATTTTTGATTGGAAAAGAAAACTGTGCCACTAAAAGTAGATTAGAGAAAGAGACACAATCAACGGAATATTTTTACCTTTTAATAGTTTAAGAGATGCAAAATATTTACTACAAATTTAAAAGCAAGGACAAGGCATACGACATCATTTTAGCAATGATTCTAAAAAGAAAAACAAAAAAATAAAGAAAGCACATAATTAAAAACAAAAAAGTAAAAGAAAGAAAGAAAAGAACTAAGAGTGAAAAGAAAAATAAGGCAAGTAATCGATCAAGTTCATGCATTTATGTTAATCACACCTAATCTGGTCCTTAAAGAGCTGAAAGTGTCGAAGGCCAGTGGTTTAGTAAAGATGTCATCTAGTTGGTTTTTAGTTGTCACATGGTGTAACTCAATGTCCCCCTTAGTCACATGATCTCTAATAAAGTGATGCCTAATGTCAATGTGTTTAGTCCTTGAATGTTGGATAGGATTCTTAGAGATGCATATGGAACTAGGGTTGTCACAAAAGATTGAGATGGTGCCTACAGGTAATCCTAAATCCAATACACGTTGTTTCAACCAAAGAACTTGGGCCACATAACTTCCAAGAGCAATGTATTCAGCTTCAGCAGTGGAAAGGGCAACATAATTTTACTTTCTATTAGACCATGAGACCAAAGATTGTCCTATGAATTGATAAGTTTCTGAAGTGCTTTTTCTATCCACCTTGCATCCTGTAAAATCAGAGTCAGAAAATCTAATAATCTCAAAAGAAAAACTATTTCTAGGATACCAAGTCCCTAATCTTTGGGTCCCCAAAAGGTATCGAAAGATTCTCTTAACTGCAGTCAGGTGGGATTCCTTGGGGTCAGCTTGAAATTTAGCACACAGGCAAACACTAACATAATATCATGTCAGCTCGCAGTTAAGTACAGTAAAGATCCAATCAGGCCTCTGTATTTTTTCTGATCAACAGCTTTACCACTTGGGTCCTTATCTAATGGAATAGTTGAAGTCATGGGAGTATTAAATGGTTTAACTTTATCCATCTCATACTTCTTCAAAATGTCTTTTATTTATTTTGTTTGATTTAAAAAGTTTTCATCATCCAATTATTTTATGCTAAACCCCAAAAAGTAAGATAACTCTCCCATCAAACTCATCTCAAACTCTCTACTTATTATTTTAGAGAAATCATCATAAAGTTTTTTATTAGAAGATCCAAAGAGTATATCATCCACAAAAATCTAAATAATGAGCAAATTATCTCCAATTTTTCTAAGAAAAAGGGTGGTGTCTACGCTCCCCTTTACAAACTCCCATTCTAGTAAGAATGTGCTAAGCCTCTCATACCAAGCTCTTGGTGCTTGTTTTAACCCATACAAAGCCTTTTTTATTTAAACATATGATTTGGAAGTTGAGAACTCTCAAATCCTGGGGGTTGTTCTAAAAACACATCCTCTTTTATTTCCCCATTTAAAAAGGTACTCATGACACTCTAATGGCTTCCAGTCTAGCTGCAGGGGCAAAGGTCTCCTTAATATCTATTCCTTCTATTTGGTTATATTCCTTAGCTACTAATCTTGCTTTGTTCCTAACCACCACTCCAGAATCATTCTATTTGTTCTTAAAGATCCACTTTGTTCCCACCACACTTTGTTCCTTAGGTCTTTCTACAAGCTCCCAAACATCATTCCTAATAAATTGGTTCAACTCTTCTTGCGTGGCTCAAATCCAAAACTCATCAGAAAGGGCTTGGTTTATGTTGGTGGGTTCAGTCATTGAGATAAAGGCAGAGTGGTTCACTTCCTTCCTAAGTCTATGTCTAGTTCTTACTCCATTGGTAGGGTCTCCTAAAATCAATTCTTTTGGGTGATTAATAGAGTATTTCCAATCTCTATGTAAGGTGTGAGAATGTCCAACCTTTTCCTCCAGATCTAAATTTTCTACTTCTTGGGTGACATCTCCTACTCCTTTTTGGTGTTCTATTCCCTTCTCCAAATTCTCTACTCCAGTGAAAATCTCTCCAACATCCTCATCATCCTCAACTCCAGATTTTCTAGGATCATACTCATCAAACACTACATGTGTAGTTTCTTCCACCATCAAAGTTCTTTTGTTAAACACCCTAAAGGATTTCTTAATATTTGAATATCCTAAGAACACTCCATCAGATTTTGAATGAAACTTTTCCAAGTGAGACTTCCCATTGTTATGAATGAAAACCTTATAACCAAAGACATGAAGGTGGGAAAGATTGGGTGTTCTACCTTTTAGAATCTCATAGGATGTCTTTACTAATTTGGCTCTAACATTCACCCTATTCAACACATAACAAGCTGTGTTAATCGCTTCAGCCCAAAAGTATTTTAGAAGTGAATACTCAGCAAGCATGGCTCGAGCGGCTTCCACCAAGGTCCAATTCTTCCTCTCAGCTACCCCGTTCTGCTGAGGGGTCCTAGGAGCTGAGAAGTTGTGGCTAATCCCTTTGTCCTCACAGAAATCTCCAAATCTTTCATTCTCAAACTCCCCCTCCCCCCATGGTCACTATGGATGATCAAAATTTTATAACCTAGCTTTTTTTGAATCCAAGTAGAAAATTTTTTAAACTCCTCAAATGACTCATTTTTATGTGAAAGAAATCTAGTCCAAGTGAATCTAGAGTAGTCATCAATAATCACAAAACCATAGACTTCCCCTCTGAAGCTGGCAGTGTTAATGGGTCCAAATAAATCCATGTGAAGGACTTCTAAAGGTTTAGAGGTGCGAATGTCCTTAATGGGGTGAAAGGTGGAGTGGACTTGTTTTCCTAGTTGGAAGGCATCACAAAGGTGGTCTTTTGAAAACTTAAGTTTGGGGACACCTTTAACTAGGTCTTTTTGGGTCACTTTCCTAAGAGTTTTCATACTTGCATAACATAATCTCTTGTGCCACAACCATGAATCATCAATAATAGTTTTTAAGCAAAAAGAAGCAGCGCATTCAATGTTATTTAAATCAAGCATGTAGACGTTGTTAATCCTCTTATCCTGCAAAATAGTGTTGATACTTAAACTTACAATGCATAAATTTACAAAGAATTGTATGATGAAGCCCTTGTCAAAAAATTGACTGATGCTGAGGAGATTGTGCATTAATCCATCTACAAGAAAAACATTTTCAATCATAAGGTTCTTGAAATTACCAATTATACCTAAGCCTACCACCTTCCTGGTGGTGTTGTCTCAAAGAGTAACCTTGCCTCCCGTCCTGGACTCCAGCAAAACAAATTGATTGGCATCACCAGTCATATGTCGAGAGCATCCGCTGTCCAGGTACCACATACTCTCACGAGGCCTTTTATGAGAGGCAACCTACAAAATTATCAAATGTCAGATTTAGGAACCCAAACAGGTTTGGGTCCCTTCTCATGAAAAGTAGAATGCAATGCATGTGTGCAATGCTGTGTATTATTCCCTTTTGGTCTCCACACCCAATGTGTACTATGGTGAATGGTGTAAGTGTGTGAGATGTGTCCTAGCATACCACATGAATAACATCTTAAATGGTTTGGTTTGTTATGCCTCTTCCTAGGTGTTGGCTTTTGATCAAGTGTGGATGTCATCCTAATTTTCTTAATTGTCTCCAACTAATTTTTAATCCTCATGTTTGTACCTTTTAAGACATCATTTTCAATCCTCAAGGTTCGCTCTATTTCTTTAGATTTTTTACAACCAAGTTCAAGTGAGGTGTGTGAGGCTTTTAATGAATCATGCTTTTCAATCAATTCATAATGCTTCTTATTTAGTTTATCAAATTTATCAAGTAGGGCTGTATGATTTTAATCAATTGTTGAGTGATCTTTGAGGATAATTTCGTGCTCTTTCTGTAAATTCAAAAATTCCATTTTTAGGCTAGCATGTGTTTTCTTGAGTTTCCTATATGATGCATGTATTTTTTCAGAAACTTCAAGGAGTTGATCATATGATAGTTCACATAACTCTTCTTCTTCATCATGATTTTTGTCTGCCATTAATCACAAGTTTGTTGTCTCATCTTCTGGTTCGGTCTCCGATGAATCTGATGCCGAATCTGCCCAAAATGCCTTTTGAAGTCTCTTTTTGTCTTTTCTAAATTTGGATTTCTCTTCATTCTTTTCCTTGCTTGCATGTGTCTTCAGTGTACGGCAATCCGCTTTCACGTGACTGGGTTTCCTGCATTCATAGCAAACTACTTCAGAAGATCCTTTAGAAAATTTGTTATCTTTATCTTTTTTCCTATTTTTATGATGCTTTTGTTTCTTTCTTAGAAAGCATTTGAATTGCCTTGTGATTAAGGCACAGTTATCGCTTTCAGACCCGGAAGAGTCAAAGTCCGATTTATGGGCCTTCAGAACCACCGTTTTCTCCTTTCTCTTTTCACCTGTATCAAGATTTCTTTGATTCACCCCTTGCTCGTAAGCAATGAGTGAGCCAAATAAGTTATCAATAGAATAAGTCTTTAAATCCTTAGATTCTATGATTGCGGTGATTTTAGCATCATATGACGAAGGCAAGCATCTTAAATATTTTTTTTTACTTTTTCAAAGTTTGAAAGTTCTCTTCCTAGTGCATGCAATCAAGTACTACTTTGTGTAAACCTTGTATACATATCAGTAATTGATTCAGAATATTTCATACAAAAAAGTTCATAGTCATGCAAGAGAATGTTTAAACCGGATTATTTTACTTAATTTGTACCTTCATAGGTAATGCATAATTTATCCCAAATCTCCTTTCGAGTAGAACAAGTAGAATTACGCTTGTAATCCTCAGATTTTTAAAGTACAGAAAAACTAATTCAAATACTTCGTATTAAGTTGAGCTAAGTCTCTTTCATCGAAAGTCTATTCAGTAAAAGCAACTTAAGTTTTAATTCCGTTAATTTCACGAGAAGGTGGAGAATATCCTTCTTTAATGAGCATCAACAAGCGATAGTCAGTTGATTGCAAAAAATTAGACATACGAGTTTTCCAGAAATCGAAAAGAAGATTATCAAACAAGGGAGATCGAATAATAGAATACCCCTCAGTTGTATTACGATTCCCAAAGTTAACCATAGATCAAAAATTAAAAAGTTTTTAAACTCAATTTTTATGAAATAGGCTCTAATACCACTTGAAAGTTCGTTATGGATGTTAGGCCCTGTAGATCTAGCCCAAGCTAACCAAAAGAGAGGGGGGGGGGGGGGGGGGGGGGTGAATTGGTATTTTAAATAATCTTTGAGCGCAAAGGACAAGTATCACCAAACCAAAATCACCACAAGGAAATCATGCAAAAATTTAAAGTGCGGAAGTAGTAAAAATAAGAACACAAATGTTTATAGTGGTTCAGTCAACTCAACCTACGTCCACTCCCCGGAGGTGCCCTCCGAGTATTGCACTACAAAAGGTGACTCTCCTTTAGCCCCCACAGCTAGCCGGAGAAGCCCTAACAAAAACCTCTTTTTTCTACATCCGGCAAGGCAGAGAACCTACCTCCTTTTTCTTCCTCCTGAAACAGACAGAGAACCTACCTCCTTTTGCTTCCTCTTGAAGTAGGCAGAGAACCTCGATCAATCGCTAAAGCTTACCACTCCCAACCTTCTCCAAATATAAGAGACTCTAGGAAGAAGAAAAAGAACGAAGCTTTGAGCAACCCTTGTGAATCCCCTCACAAGCTCACCCTCACAAGATCCTCTCTCTCTCTCTCTCTCTCTCTCTCTCTCTCTCTCTCTCTCTCTCTCTCTCTCTCTCCTCAAGGTTTTCTCAGGCTAAGACAGCATCAAATGATGTTCAAAAACGTTGAACAAAAGCTCTTAAATAGAAGAGCTACAAAGGAACTCATTAATTGTAAGTTGCCAATATTATCATCCAGGATGATATAAATATCATCCTGGCTGATCAGTACAAACTTCAGAGAATCGTCCAGTGTATCGCCCTGAATGCAAACTAGATGATTGAATATTGGATTGATCGTCCAGGACGATCTCATGATCTTCCCGACCGATCAGTTCAAATCAGAGTAAAATCGTCCAGGGCATCACCCTGAATGCACACTGGATGATTAAGAATTGGCTTGATTGTCCAGGTAGATCTCACGATCATCCCGGCCAATCAGTTCAAATCAGAGGAAAATTGTCCAGAGCATCGCTCTGAATTGGAGATGTCCAATCCAAATCGGCCAGAGCATCACCCTGAATTTATACTACCTGATATTTATCATCCAGGAGCAACCAAGGGATTTTAAATGGATCGTCCTAGCTGATAATGTGATCATCCCGGACGATGTGATCATATCAATCATCCTTAATTACTCCCATGATTGCCGGATCAATTTAGGCATAATTATGTAATATCGTCAAGGTCGATCAAAAGATCATCCTAACCGATATCTAAAAATACATAATACCAAATTGGTTATGTCGGCTATTTCTTTCTGTTTCGAGCCTATCGTCCTGGCCGATACAGGTATCGTCCAGTCCAATCAACTAATGATGGCCGGCTTAACTGGAAATCTTGATTAGAATCACTATTTTAAACTCGATCGTCCAGGCCGATACAAACGATCGGTTGGGACGATGTGAGTAAAAACCGAGATTCTAGATCTCTCAAGTGTGTGTGTGTGTGTGTAGGTTACTTAGCATCAATCACTTCAAAGATTACAATTGACTCAAGAAAGGGAAAAAATAATTTACAGACTGACTCAACCCTAATCTACCCAATCTTGAGCAGACTCTAATTTCCGTCCGATCTTTGAATCCTGAAATGTTAGTAGTAACAAGACAATCGAAGTGTAGCCGGAGTGTTTTCAAATCATCAAAATATAATCCATGAAGCTCGAGTTGTAATAATTGGGATGTGATTTCATAAGTTTTGATGGATTCTACTATAAGCTATTTAAAAATATAACCTGGACCCTATGGTTTTGATTTTACCTTCACCCAGTCAATCTACGGGCAAGTTTAAAAGCTCCTTTTTCTCATCTTAAGCTTTTTTGTTACATTGTAGATGAACTCAAGCCGTAAAAATGATTAGATGGAGAAATGAAGGAGTTTGGATGGACGAGCTTGCAAGACCCCATCAACCTCAATGCTGGCAGGCTCCAAAATATATAAAAGTAGCAAGAAGCTACTGAGAAATGTTTGGGAGAGAAAAGAAAAATGCTAAGAGGTCTTTAAAATGGTTAGATAATGAATATGATTTGAATGATAGTTTTGGAATGTCTTACCATACTCAATTTTTGGAGTTCTCTAGGATGAATGTGATTGATCAGGTGTGATGCTTGGATGAAAGTTAACTGGCCAACATTAGTAGAGAGCATGGGGAGTGGTTGTACGGGGTGAAAATTATAGAGGTCGTTTTCAAGCTGAGGGGACCACATTGGCATACTTGGGTTAAACCATTAGTTTTGCTAGGTCGTGATTTCATTCATTTGAGATAAGTATCTATACTCAGTACTCCATTTAGTGATGGGTATTTATATTTTAACTCCATTAACAACAAACAAAGGTATTGAATAACTCTCTTGGATCATATACCACATGTAAAAATCAATAGATTGAAGAAAATTCGCCAAGCAAATCTTTCAAAAATCAAATGATATATTGTTAAAAAAAGGTGGATGTGGATGTTTCTAATTCCAAAGTGTGTCATAGATCATTTTTCTCATGGTTATCTGAAACACTACTTTGTGACCCGCTCTAATACCAATTGAATGTTCAAGGGAGGATGTTAAGCCTCGTTAACTTGTTCCTAGGCACACCAAAATGGGAGATGAATTGGTTCAATTTCAGCAAACATAGCACAAATTTGTAGTAATGTAAATTTGCATGAAATAAAAAAATGAAAAGTAAAATGCAAATAATAAAATGGGCACAGTAGAATTTTATAGTGCTTCAATCAATCTTGACCTACGTCCACTCCTCGTAGTCCTTTTCTTTGAGTATTGCGCTAATTGTTTAATATCTCTCCTTTATCCTGCATAGCATGGTGGAAAAACTTTTATAAGAATCACTTCCCCCAACCCTTTGCTACAAAGAAAAAGAATCCTTTTAACCCTCATGGTGAGGTAGAGAATCTTGGAAGCTCTTTTCACCCTCCTGGTGAAGGCATTGAACCTGAAAGCTTTTCCAACTTCCTTGTGAAGGAAGAGTACCTCACTCTTTCACTTTCATTGTAAAGGAAGAAAAACTTGACCTTCAACCTTGAAGTCTTTTTCCCTAGAGAAAACTTGAGATATACATAAAGTTATTGGAGGAATCAAAGTTCAAGCCTGCTTGGAGCAACCATGTGGAATCCCATCACACTCCTTCCTCTCAGACTACCTCACCTTTTCTTTCTCAATTGCCTTGAGACCTCTTACTAAGCTCCCTCAAAAGCCCTTCAATAGTCAAAAGTTTAATAAGAATCATATAAGGCTTCAAAAAACGCTAAAATTTTTATTCTATCACTTATATTCTTACAGTGCGATCGAGGATTGTAAAACACGATTAGTTTAAAAACCAAAATTTGTCCAATATGATGGAACATTAACAAAATGAATTGTATAATTTCTATATATCGACCATACAATATGATCTTTAGATTGTATTGTAAAATTAGTTAAATTATCTTGTGATCGCAAAGGAAGATCCTTACATCGTATGGTATAATTAGTATAAAAATAAAGGTTTCATTCTGCACAATCTCCGAGATGGTTGGATTTCATCTCTGCCTATCATACAATATGATCTATATCATACAGTCGATCTACCATATTAATTAAATCTTTAATTGATTGACTAATCATGGGGATTAATTTAAGTAAGTTTTTAAATATGATATAGTAAAAAAGGTATGCATATAATATGAATAGTACAAAATTATAAACTAAAAATATGTATTTAAATTTTATTGACAGCTAGGATTTTTTTTTAACTGATCATCTAGTATAAAACTAATTTTATTATATGATTAAGTTAAAAATATTAATTATAGAATTATTTTATTTTAATGATTTTCTGAATAAATAATCATACCAAATAATCTTGCAGTATGATATGATTAGTTAATAAAATTAAGAAACAATTTTCTCACTTCCCAATATGTGTTTGCACGGTTTCCAATTCATCATACACCCTTATATGGCATCGGCTCAAGATATATAAAATTAACAAAATAAAAAATACAAACTCTTTCAAAATCTATCATATTCTACCCAATCTTGTAACCTAAAAATTCTTAGGTGGTGTAAGATGTACCTAAAATTGTTAGTACACACAGAAAGCAGCTATGCTATATAAATGCTTGGAAAAATAGGAAGTTAATTATTTATATTTGTTATCATCAAGCTAACAAGCTAAGGATCTCATATTATAACAAGTAATGCCACAAGTCTGATTCTATTAATATGATAAGACATAACATGATACTATATGGGATATGATATTGTATAGGGAAAGCTACACTTACGAACTAATTATCCAAAAGTCTTACCTTTCTTCATATTTTATGTATATGATGGAATGATATGATGTTTCAGATGATATGTGCTCACGCTGAAAGTCTCCGCTCTTCTCTCGCCCGAGGTTAGGGTTTTGGGGCGGCGGCGCCTCCATCGCCCCGTTGGGCGGGGATTCTTCTTGCTCCTCTGGTTAAGGAAGTTCTTCTATCTGGTTAGCTTAGTTTTGTGCGTGTTTTTACTTTCGTTGATTTCTTTGGTGTCGGTATGCCGCCGGCTAAGTTGAAAGATCCTGGTTTTTTTGAGGGGATCTCTCATTCTAAGTCTTTTCTTCAAGCTCTTGCTGGCTCTTCATCTTCTTTTCCCGAATTGAAGTCGTCTACTTTCCGGGGCCTTCCTGCTCTGTGGGTTTCGGATGAAGAAATTAGGGCTTTAGCAGAACCTTTTCTTTTTTCGTTAGTTGGCTTTTTCCCTTCGAAGCGTCCACCGCTAGAAGCTATACGAAAATTTTTTTTTAATCTGAAGTTGATTGGAGAGGTTTCTGTGACTGTTCTTGATTCTACTCACATTCTGATTAAATTGGCCAATGATTTAGATTATTGTAGGATTTTTTGCCACCGTTCTTACATGGTTCTCAACTGTTTTATGAAACTTACGAAATGGACACCGTCGTTGGATATCGGTATCGAGTCGCCGATTATCCCTATCTGGATCTCGTTTCCTAACCTTCGTCCCCATTTTTTTGCTCCGAGGATCTTGTTTGGGCTGGGGGAACTATTCGGCAAACCATTGAAAATTGACGAAGCTACGTCGGTTGGCTCTCGTCCGTCAAATGCTAGAGTTTTAGTTGAATTAGATATTACTAAATCTTACCCTAAGCAAGTGTGGCTGGGCTCGGATTCGTTAGGGTATGTTCAAGAGGTGATTCTTGATGAATTTCCTCATTTTTGTGGTGTTTGTAAAAGTTTAGGACATATTACTGGGAAGTGTAATTCTGTCGCTTTATCTGTTGCTCCTACTGCTGCTGTGGCTGTTGAAAATTCTGCTTCTTTAGGTGCTGTTAATGGCGATAACAATATTAAGGAAAATGTGGTTACTGTTACTGAAGAGGCTGTTGAGGCTGGGGAGGTGATTTTGCCCTCTGTTGTTACTATGGGTTGTCCTCCTGTTGTTGAAATTCCGCCTGGTATTTTAGTTGATTATGTGGGTGTGAGTAAATGTAAAGATGCTATTGTTGCTGCGGATGATTTTGTGTTTTCTCCGAATGCACTACCGTTTGTTCCTGAGTTACTAGATAGGTGCGTTCGACAGGAAGTGAATTTGGATTCTTCGGTTACTCCTTTGGTGCTAGTGGAAGATCATAGTGTTGTGAATGTTGTAAATTCTGATGTTTTGCCTGTTCAGAGTGCGGTGACATCTAATGGAAATGGTATTTTGCTTGAGACGGCGGAAGGTTGTGCCGATGGATTTGGCTCTGCTGCTATGGATATAGGTGGGAAGGATGTTGTGGGTATTTCGGGTATCACCAATTTTGTTGAGATTCCTGTTATTCAGGTTGATTCGCATGTGATGGCTGATTGTGTGGGCAACGCTTTGGGTAAGGAGGTTAGGAATCAAAATAATTGGTTGATTGATTCGTCTGAGGAAGATTTTTCAAAAGTGATTGAGTCGGAGAATGATTTTACCCTTGCTAGTTCTGCCTATGCCATTAAGGGGAAATTCTGGGGGCGTGGTCGTCGTAAAAGATGATTCAACATGTGTTTTTTTGCTATTCGTCGTGGTATTTTCCGCTGGAATGTGTTGGACTGATTTTTCTATGTCTTGCTTCGTGTGGCTATGGGCAATGATGGTTGGGGCTCGCGTCCCAGTCTTCTTTGCTGGTGGCAACCGTGGGTGGTTAATTACTTGCTGGATGGTCCGTGCGGGATGGCTTGGACGCTGGTAGCTTCGACGGTGAACTGAGCCCGCCTTTTGCTTCGAACTTTTAGTTCTTATTTTGTTTTTCATTTATTTTTTGTTGTCTCTGTTTGGAGGCTTTCATGTACTGTTTCGTTTGATTTTTAATCTATTTTTCTTTTGTTAAAAAAAAAAAAAAAAAAAATGTTTCAGATGATATATTATGTAATTAAATGATCATACACATGAATATGCACTATGAGAAGGCCTGACTATCCGAAAAGCCCTACCTTTCTTAACAATATTATGTACAAGATACTTTTTATGAGGGTTGTACTACTATACATGATGATACTTTTTACAATATGAACTACAAGGAATAATATAAATAATATACAATGCCTTACACAACAAATGAATTTATTATTATAGTCTTAGTCATGATGATTACACTATATATGACACATGTTTATAAGATTTTAGCATGATGATTTTGATCATGATTGTATTGTGTATGCTACATGTGTAAGAGTAGCATTGTAAAATATTGACTATGCATATGATTAACTTCCATAATCCAAATAATTATAAGATACATATTATTCAAGTTCCTTGTATTAAATGTTATTATATGTTCAATGTATCCTATTGGGTAATCCACTAACTCTATATGTTAACACATTTCAAGGAAGGATTTAGGCACCCGTAGGGTAGATCTAATGAGTTTCTTTTCAAGGTACACATTTTATTTCTTAGAAGAATTTTGTTTTATTTAAATGATAGATGAACAATTTTTATTAAAAAAAATATTTTGAGATAATTATATTTGAGATGCATACATTTACATATTAAATGTTGGCTTCTATTTATCATAATTATTAAAGGATTAGTTGCTTTGTATATTATATGGATGATATAAGAAAATTCATTCCATTTAAATCATGGGCAACAATGTTTTCACACATCTAACCTAATATAACCCATGAGGATATATGAGTTATCATGGGTTTGGTTGTGACAACAAATTATATAAGAGCAATGATTTTAGAGGAATCGATAGAAAGAAGATCAATAAAATCAATTATATGATTGGTAGAAATTTAGGTAGTTTTATGATTGACCTTTTCTTTCGTTCTTACAAAATTTTACCTTATTTTAAGTCAATTTATATGATTATTTTGGTGTGAGGGCAATGTGATTGTGGTTCCATAGATTATCAAGACCAAAGAGTGACAAATGGATAGAGGGCTAGTCAAGCCTTACTAGCATAAAATACAACAGTGTTGACCCCTATACACTGAACCTTGTGCAATGGGAGCAAAACAGGAAAAAAACTAGTGCACGCGATGATGCGACACACCACTTGAAGGGTCAAACAACTTCTGATTTCCAAACAGACTACATTGTTACAATCAGGACATTGAATTCACATAAATTGAATCCCCTCGCAGACAAATCAGATGAGATCGATTTATAGGGGGCGACCGACACCTCAAATTGACGTGAAACATCGTCGGCATCCAAAAGCTACATTTTACTTATTTAATTATGGTTGTCTGAGCTCGCATCATGAATCCCAAAACGATGATGTGTAAAATAATAAAATTTGCACATGACATTTGTCAAACTACATCTAATCATAAAACAAACTTTGCCATTGTGTTTAGAACATCATCAATATCCAAAGTATACCATTAATTTGCCCAACAAAATTAACACGTGTAAATTGATGAGAATTCTAATGTGAATGCACACATTTTGAGGAAATTTATACGAACCAAGGTCATTTTCATTTAGTGATGCCCTAATAATACTTAAGCTTTATTAACATTGCTAGCAGATTTAACAAAAATTGTAAGTCAAAATAAAAATAACATCATAATTAATTTACCTCAGACGCTCCATTCAAATCTCTGGTAAATCCCTGAGAGTCCGCTTGAGTTGAACGTCAAGTCTCTATCTTAAACCTCGCAAGCATAGAGTTTAATCAAGTTCGTAGCCTCTTCATTAATATGAGAGCATACAGGAGTTACACAACCTCTTCTGCTAGCTTCCATCACGCACACGAGCTCCCAAAGGCATTTCCTCAACCTCATGATCTCTTGCCAAGGTTTGAACTCCTCTTCCACTACTGTATCCAACGCCTCATCCAACTGCAAGGCACAAAACCTTAAACTCCTTGATAAGAATAACTAATAGTTAATACATCGTATGCATAAGACGGCTCCCGTCTCTCGCGGCTACCAGCTCCACTCGCCTCTACTCCATTTCATCTGACGTGTTCTGCTTTAATTATAAGCCGTCGGATCTCTGCTATTAATCTAAGACACTCATCTGTAACTAACTTCTCTTTATATATGAGCGAGAACTGTAGCCACCGGAATTAAGGAAGATGAACAGTAACTTTTCCCAGCTCATTTCTTAATTACTTAACTCCTTGCTTCTTCGTTCTGCTTCTCTCTTCTTTGCAGGTCGAAGACAATGAGCATCTTCATGGTATCAGAGCTCTAGGTTTGCCTTCTCACCCATGGCGGCCTCTGTAACCTCCTCGTCTTCTGATGTATCGAAAGATACATCTTATGAAGTTAGTATCCCTCCTCAGCTGAAGTTTTTCATGTCTAATTTGAAAACTATGGTCACGGTACAGCTCACAACCGACAATCACCTCATATGGAAGTCGCAGCTGCTGAAGTTATTTACAGCAAATAACTATGAAGGTTATTTGACTGGAGATATTCCAAAACCTCCAAAACAGCTTCTCTCTTCTGATGGTTCAGTGATTATAAATCCACAGTACTCAACGTGGATGCTCATCGATCAACATCTAGCGTCAGCCATCTACTCCACCGTCTCAGCCTCATTGCTACCTTACATTCTTAATTTGGAATCCACACATCATATCTGGGCAACCTTGGAACTCCGACTGCAGTCTACTCATCGATCTCGGCTGCTTCAACTCAAAAGTGAGTTACACCAATTACAACTTGGAGATAAAACGATGTTGCAATACTTGACGGACATCAAGGCGAAGATTGATATCATAGCTGCCTCCGGCTCATCAATAGATACAGAGGACATCATATTATATACTCTAAATGGATTGCCTGCCACTTATCAGTCCTTTAAAGCTGTAATTCGAAATCAGTTGCAGCCAATCTCTCTAGATGATTTTTATGCTCTGCTCTGCAGTGAAGAGCTGCACATTGCCTCAGAAGTCGGATGCGATGCTACTGCTGCTTCAAATACTGATTCGAACTATGCTCTAACAGCATCAAAAGGAACATATCACAGCAGAGCCTCTAGCTATCGTGGTCAATCTTCTAGTCGTGGATCTGCTCGAACGACAACTGGACGATCTGCATCGTCTCGTGGTGGCTGACGTCCTCGCCTCAATGTCGACTGCCAGATTTGTGAAAAATCTGGACATTCTGCCGTGACTTGTTGGTACAGGCATGACTCTTCCTACACGTCTGCTCCTCAGGCTTATGTTACTACAGACGTTTCGCCGTCGGCTGACTGGTACCTGGATTCCGGAGCAACAGAACATCTCACTGCAAATTCAACTCATCTGCAAAATCTCCAACCGTATCAAGGAGCATCCCAAGTACAAGTTGGAAATGGCCAACAATTGTCGATAGCCAATACAGGGCAAGGCATACTCCCTACGCCTCACCGTAAGCTGTATATGCCTAAAATGCTTCATATACCAAATTTGTCTCATAATTTGTTATCCATACACAAACTTACTAATGACAACTTCTGTTTTGTGCAATTTGATGATCATGGATTTGCCATCAAGGACTCCCGGACCAACAAGCTTCTTCTCCAAGGACCCAATCATCTTGGTCTCTACCCAATTATAATATATATTTTTTGTCTGTGTAATAACTTTTTACAAATACCATGCACCATCCAATGATGATTGAAAATTAAAGATTTGGTAGACTAGGTTATGCTATAAAGATTTTTTAAATATTCATAGTGTATTTTTAATTTCTTTAGTTAAGTCCTGTAAGGGTGTATGCTTGCTTGGTGACCATGCACACACACACTCAAGAGAGTAAGATTGAGTACAAACTAGAAGCATAATTCTTGAACTAATCATACTATACAATTTATATTCTACTGTATGATCCATTCATCTAACTAATTGTACTGGACATTTTAGGTTGTCTCGGACGATTAGTTTTGATCATGAAAAATAGCATCCAATCATAATTTTTGCAAGATTTTGAAATTCATATTTTATTCTAATCATTCAAGACGATGTACATCATATTAGACGATCCATCATATTAGTCAATCATATCTACCTTATTTTGATATTCAAATTGTAATGTACGGTCTAAATTATAATGTACTATCAACGAAGATGATTTTGGGCCAGCTCATGTTTTGTCATAGACAAACTATGTTTTGATTGAACTAATCATCCCATATGATCTCAAGATTATATGTGATTTTCTATGATCGTATAGGACAATACTGATCGTACAAGCTAAAAAAGCTATTTTTATACTAATCGTAAAGGACAATCTCAAGATCATACGATACGATATTTCTTGACATAATTAATATTTTAGGGTTTTTCAAAGCCCTCTATTTAAGCTTTGTCAAGGCACATAGTAAGTATCTTTGGAAACCATTGCATCTTCATTTTTTTTTTTTGGAAAAAAATTGAAGAGGGAACTTGAAAGGAAGAAAGAAAAGGGTGGAGTTTGAGAGGGAGATGATCATTGAAGGGGATTTCAAGGGTTTGAGGAGGGGATTTCATATGGTTGCTCCGGCAAGCCTGTGCTTTAGTACCATCAGATTCAAGGTTCATCTTGAGGGAAGTTTTGGGAAGAAAAATATCTCTTTGTTGTCAAAGGACTTGACTACTCCACTTTACCGGGGAAGGTGAAAGTGATTTAATAGGGTTTTCTTTAGCAAGCTATGGGGATAAAGGAGAGTCACTAAAGGTTTAGTGCAATACTCAGAGGATGCCTCCAACGAGTAGATGTAGGTTAGGTTTGACCAAACCACTATTAATCTGGTGTGTTTTTCCTTTATTATTTATGTATTTATTTTTCTTATGATTAACTACATTGGTGAAAACTTTGATTTATCTTTTTATTTTGAATGTAATTTGCTTCCGCATCAAGTTATAAAAAAAATTTTCTTCGTTGTTAAAGATTTTTTATTAAATATTTAATCCCCCCCCCCCTCTTTGTTAGCATCGAGATGAGTTCATTAGGGTTTAATACCCCTCACACTTTCAAATAGTATAAGAGAACTTTCAGTACCTCCTGGTACTATGCTTCAAAGAAGGACTAAAGGATAGTCATACACAGGTTAGTCGTATGTAACTAATGCATGTGTAACTTGAAGGTGAAAAAAAAAGACAGTTGGAGCTCGTCCAAAGTCTCAACAAGTTTAGCCACAAAAGAGCTATAGCGTACAAATGAGTCTCTAGTAGAACAGTGTCTATGTGTCATACATGTAAAACTCTAAGGATGGAAGTTATCCATCATAAGTTATGGCCTGAGAGAACCTAAACTTCCAAGCCACTTTGTTGAGCTGATAGCTAGCATCACAAAGACACATAGATGGTGACTCAACCAACCTAGACGCATGATTATGAATTACTCAACCATTAAATAAAGTAGGCCTGTTGTGTATCAATATGTACTCCTCCATCAGTCACGCTCATCTATAATAACTGTTCCCCTCAGGTTGGGTGGCAAAATAATAGCATACAGTTGGTTGACCAGAGAAAACTTATCCTCTACAAAGTATGGGGTAAATAAAGAAAAGCTAAATCCTCTCGAACTCTAGAAAGGAAGACAGTTGAGACAACTAGAAGATTATGGGGTACCCTATACATTTGAAGTAAGTAGGAGTTTCAAATCATAAAAGTACTGAGCCATAGTGTTAAACCCCACTAAAAGTATGTCTTTGTCGACTCCTACTAAAGAGTGAGAAGTTTAACCAAAGAAAAGTAGATGGCTCAATAGTTTCTCTTGCTATTGGACTCACACACTACAATTCATAGTCAATAGGGTCATGTAATGACACTGTGATAGAAGAAAGGTACCTCTCCTAAAGAAAAATACAAACCTAGACACCTTCAGGCATGGTGGCTATATAACATATAGAAAAACCCTCTGATGTCCTATATGTTTGTTGATAAAGATGAAGGAGTGTAGCGTAAACATCATTTACTGTCAGCTTGCATCTCTTATCACAATATGTTAAGGGGACTTGATGAAACAACTATTTAGTAAGAGAAACAAACTCCTCAAAGAGGTGGTTAAAAACTAGCAGCCCGAAAACTATCGGAAAAATTCAATGTGTAAAAGTAAGCTCCTCTGCCCCCACCCAACAAGTGCTGCGACATGAATTTCAAAACTCTGTCAGACCATGAGCACAAGACGAAGGAAGGCACCCGTAGTCAAAGAGTGAGGCATATATAGCCTCATAAATCCCCAACTCTAAAAGGGTACCTTTCTGCACCTGAAGGATATAACGAGCCCAACCAATATAGTTGTTGATCGGGCTATGAATCTGTCCAACCATGGAATTTCATGGCCACTCTAGGGATACGACTACATCTAACAGTGACTAAGTAGTCTGGACTGCCCCGCCGGCTGAACTATATTTGCTACAGCATCAAAAATATCACAAGTACCACAACTAACATAAAAAATTAAACTCTCTAGAGGGTTATACTAGCTCCCCATACAGCAATAAAAAACTTGTCACCCACCTGTTACAATCAGGGCATCAAATTCAACTAAATGGAGACCAGTCACAGTTAAATCGAATGAGACCAATTTAAAGGGGGTGATCAACACTTGAAATTGTTGTATGACATCACCTAAATGAAGTTCGATCGTAGAAAAGATTTCACCATTGTCTTCAAAACATTGTCGACACCCAAAAGCTAAATTTTACTAGAACAATTGTGGTCATCTAAGGTGGCGACACAAATACTAGTGACGATGCACAAAATATGAAAATTTGCATGAAACATTTCTCAAACGACAACCGATCACTAAATAGAATTTGTTGTTGTTTTCGGAACATCATCAATACTCAAAGTACACTATTAATTTTCTCTAAAAAAATGTGTAAATCAGTGTGAGTATGATGTATTCACTTGTATTTTGAGAAAATTCACATGAATTAAGGTCATTTTAATTTATTAACAAGTTAGGATTAGCCCAAATTAATCATACTACTAATAATATTGAAGCATTATTAACATTGCCAATAGATTTAACCTTAATTAGAAGTCAAAATAAAAATCACATCATTATTAGTTTACCTCGAATGCTCTGTGCAAGTCTCCCATAAATCCTTAAGAATCCACTTTAGCTTAAAGTCAAGTCTCTATCTTAAACCTCGCAAGCGCAGAGTTTATTCATGTGTGTAGCCTCCTTGTTAAAATGAGAGCATACAGGAGTCATACGACCTATTCTGGTTGCTGCCTTCACGCACACAAGCTCCCAAAAAGCCTTTCCTCTACTGTAGCCAACAAAAAGGTACACATAAATTTTTGTACAAGAGCTTTCAAAAAGGTTTGTATCAACCTCACAATCTCATGCTCAAGGTTCAGAAGCTCCACACTTCCACTAAAGCCTTTCCTCTACTGTAGCCAACGCCTTATCCAACTGCAAGCCACAAAATCTCAAACTCCTTACTTTCATAACTCTTTGTTTTGACCATCTCCAACACACTAGCACTTCATGATCAGATTACCTCACACCTGTCCCTTCCCTACCTTCACATCTTCATCCTGGCTTCAATTGAACTCAACAACAGCAACAATATTTTTTACGTCATGTAATCTCATGCCTTCTTATAGCCCAAACCAGTGAACTAACGTCTGTAAGTAAAACTTGTTTTCCAAATGTAATTGCAATTGTAAGCCGTTTTCTTTTCGCCAGTCCACTTATTTTCCCACTCTTGCTTCACGTGAGAATCTATAGTTATTTCCTTTTTATACAAAAAAGTTAAAAAATAGCTTTCTTTTTTTGTTTAAAAAAAACATATTCTAATTTTTCTCCACCTCCAATTGCATTCAGATGAATTTTTCTTTCCATTCTACCATTTCTAATATTTTTTTTAATCTTCCTTTTTTTTATATTGGTTATTATCATTAATAAATTAGTTTGAATGCTTCTTATGTTAAAACCATTATCATGTTTTATCATTCAGTTACACACATGCATTAATTACTATTAGTACATCATATGAGTGATTTTTATCAATAAATGTTATTTGATATGTCTACTACTATTGCTGTTTATATATGTGTGTGTATGAGGGTATGATGAAATGGGAAGAAGATTTAAAAAAAATGGGAGGAAAGAGGCTTTTGCTAAAGCTAACACTCACATTTTTTTTATTATTAGCCAACAACATCTTCTGATGTGAGCCGATAGTACTCAAATTCCAAGGCTCATACAGTAAATACCTTTTTTTTTACAAGTTATTCAATTACAGTTATACTCTATTTCATCTATTTTTTTTACCCTCCTTTAATTTCAGTAAGCATTTAACGATAAATCATTAATAGTAAATTGTGTTGATTAATATATATATATATATGCAATTATGTGTGTATTGTCAAAAAAAAAGAGAGAAGAAAAAGGAGGAAAAAAAGAGATTTCAAAGAAAAGAAGAGAGAGAGAGAGAGAGGAAGAGATGTTTCAAAAAAAAGAGGGAAAGAGAGATTTCAAAGAGAGAGAGAGAGAGAGATTTCAAAAAATTAATGAGGATACAAAAAAGAGGTTTAAGAAGATAAAAAATGCAAAAAAAAGAGAGAGGGATACTTTGTGATTTTTACACTTTTGTAATTCCTGTATTTTGTACATTTTGCCACCTGATCGCCATCGACCTCGCCACAGAAGGTATGTACAATCTCCAAACTTTTAGATCCCAATTTTGACGCTTGCAACACAGTGAGCAACCACCTATACGAGCTTTTCCTAGGACAGTGGGAGGAAGCTCGTTGTGTTGTTAGAGACGAGGCCAATGATCCATAAAAGTCACGTTTTCAGCATTCATAGCAAACCAAGGAATTCCCTATGTACTCTTTTCTTAGCATGGTCGGAGGGAAATTGGTGCGGCACTTACGGTGATGTGGGCAAGCTTTTAGTGAACATTTCTTAGCATGACAGGGCAGAAGATAAGTACCCCTAAGCGCTCGTGTAACATAGAGGGGAAAAAGTTTGCATTTTTAAATAGTTACATTTGAAGACCCATGCATGCCCTTCTTGGCATGGTGGGGGTTGAAGACTATGGTCGTGGTGTCCCTTGACATTGATCGTACATGCCTTTCCTGACATGGCAGGAAGGCAAAGACTCCAATAATTTAACCTAAACTGGGGAGATGCCAAGAGGCTACCAAAATTTTGTTTGAAGATGCTCATATCCTAAACGATTAGCAAGGACCAAACTTGGACTCAAATAAATAAGTACAAGAGACTTAAATTGAATTGGAACCTAAAATTGAACCAATTGGATTTTTATCCGATCCGTAACATAAGGTACACCACTTGGACATTTGGGAGCTCAAACTTGACTTTAAATTGATAATGAGCTTAGACCTAATTGAATGACATGGAGTACAATTTAAAATAAAACTTGATATTTGACAAAATAATAACATGCGATTAAGTATTAAGTAAATGTTGCAATGCCTTTTTTATAGCGAATAAAACAAAATTTGTTGTGGAGGTTAAGAAAAAATAATCTTAATTGGGAAGAGGATATTGATGAATATGACATCAAGCTCATCATACAAATTGCAGGACACCTTTGAGAGCAAAGAACTTACAAGTATAATTTGCTTGCAGGTAACAAGAAAATTGTGAAGGATATGGCTTGTTTTCAAAGCCAATATATGAGGGATTTCGAGCATGATGATTCATTTATAATGTTGGTCATGACACATCCCTAAGCAACAACCAATATAAATTTTAGGAAACATGGAAATCTACCTAAAATATGTCATGAAAACATCTCTAATGAGTGTTATAGTTGATTCATAAAGGCTGTGTCAGTTGAAATGCAAATCTCTAATTGACAATATTATTATTATTATTTTTCATAGCATGTATCAACTGACGACGTGATGGAAAAGTTGTGTTGAACGCAGGTTATCGTTTGGAGGTAGCAATAAGTGATAAACAACCAACATATGCATGAAAACTGCATGTTACCCATAAGCAAAAGGTAGAGATCGTCAAGAAAGAGATTCTAACTATCATGCAAATGACGACAACGGATATAATTTCAAAATGATGAATCTATTTCGCATGTGGGTATTTGTGTATAGTGTAATTCATAAGCAAAGATGAAGTTCAACATTATGTTGGATATCTAAAGACAAATTTATAATACTTGTCACACACATAGTAATCTGCTCAGAGGTGATGATGGATAATGTGTAGTAGATACCAGTTCACCTTCGCAGTTAATAAATAATGATTATCAAGCAAGGTTTATTATCCTTTACAATCAGAAGAGAGTGACATGACATAAACATAAGCACCCTCAGGCCATTGTAGAGGACTCGTCGTGCACTGAACATGTCACCTATGGGTAAAATACATAAGGGTCATGATAAGCATGAACTTCTATGAGCCGCCGTAAAAGACCCACCATATATCCAAAAAGGTCCTCGTACATGCGCTATAATATGTAAGCACATGAACACAAATATTAATGTGTATATGTAATCAAACACCATCATGGGTCCCGACAAGCAAGTTATGGGTATACACGTGACATCTAGGGATGTTGTGTAGGTCTGACAAGTAAGTTATGGGTACACAAGTGACATCAAAGGATAATGCGTGTGTTAAGAAATAAACTTAAGTTCATGTCCTATCCTTCTAATTGATAGGATAGGAGTCGACATGTCCTGAACCCTTAATCAAATATATGATTGTAATATTGAATGATATATTTATTTTCATACATCTTTATTAGTACTTCACAATTTATGAACAATGAAAATTTCCTAACATAAGCACAAGCTGACAAAGAACCCGATCATCTATCAGTAAATCGATAAAGTTGACAAGGTTCAATCCACAAATAAAAATATTCATAAGTTACCCTGATGATGGCCATGTTGAACATAGATCTCAACCAGAGGAGTTAATTCCAATTTTCAAATACCATCCAAATAAACAAAAAATTCAAAACTCCAAGAAGATTCTAAAATTCAAAATATTAAAATTGAAATCTATCACCAAATGATTAAAGAAAAATCCATCCACTCTCCAAAATAGTTTACCAATGTGAAAAGATTTGAAAATAGCTTCAACTCATAAAGAGCTAATATTTGGTCAAGAATATCACTATGATTCATTCTCGAATAGTCTTAAGCAGTGATAATCTAGCATGTGTCTTGTAAGAGATAGTTTTGTCGCCAAATGGCATCACAGGTTAATGGTTATGTCCGGGGCCCTTTGAACCAAATGGTTAGCCACCAAATGGCACCACTAAATTATGATCACTACCATATTCCTTATGCTCTCTAATGGAACTAAATCCTTGAGAATTGAATCAATATAATATAATCAATAGGGCATAAAGCAATCTGTTAGCTAAGGTGGATATAAATTTGTCCCCTTAGAGAAATATTTGCCCTAACTCTACAAGGTATTTTTAGATGACACATTCCATGGCTGCCGATAAGGATCCTTACATCAGGTTGGGTCAACTACATGCTTAACTAAGTAGACTAAGGACCATGATGGCCCACGATGAAGGAACCATGAGATTTTGATCAGGTCAATCTTTTATTCCTACACCATCCACTTTAAGTGTATGATGGTAAAATTTATAATTTTAAATATCAAAATTTTAAACATACAAATCCATGTTGCTACTATATGCCATATACAAGTACTTCTACGTATCTGATTGATGACTAGCCCTAATAGAAAGTTTACTATTATCAGGAGAGGTAACAAAAAATAGGGGCTTGCATCTATAAAAAACCAGAACACATATCATAAAGTCCTTGCAAAATGATGGAAAATATCAAGGTGTTTCTTATCTTCAAATCTAATATGCATTCCTAAAATTTACCCCGAAACTTAATAAGTTAAAACTTCCCTCGAAATCAATATGGAGGCCGGGGTGCAAATTTTTGGAGCCTACAAACAACTCTTATGTTATTCGACTCTATTATGAGATTTGTCAGTTTAGTGGCCCAAATAATGACGGATGTCTATAGTAGCTAGGTAGTATAGAAGTAAAGAAGATAAAATATAAGCATTTGTAGATGCTTTATAGATTGAAGCTATAACTTCTTAAGGGAACAATGGAGCCACAAGTAAAATATGATTGTTTCTTAAGGATTTAAAATATTTTTGATAAGATGTAGTGTCTATAGAATTGGAGGATTTCATTAGTGGTATTTATATTTAAAAGAGAAGTAGAGTGATGGTGGGTAGGGCACCAAAGATAAAATTTTAAAAGTAAAGAAAATTCTCATATTTCATTGGAAGAGTTTACTTTTGTTGGATTGAGTGGTGCTATGGTGCTAGAACAACTAAGTATTTTAAGGGTTCCAATACGTTAGAATCCACCATTCCCATCAATCGCCTCAGCTCATGCATTTTGTCGCACATCGTCGTCTAATCGACGGCCTTTGGCGAGATCTTATCAGAAGAATTTGCATAGCTTGCTCTTCCCATTATGTGCGTGAAAGAATTTAACAGACTTATATGCTATGTAAATACAATGATTTAATTATTAAATATGTAAATAAGGTTTGAGGGTTATATTGGATTTTTTGTTGCACCACTAAGATATAGATTATCTCTACTCTTATGTCAACACTTAACAATTTTACTTACATATCATACATTCTTCTTTTAT
The DNA here is from genome assembly GCA_022539455.1 of Dendrobium nobile. Taxonomy (NCBI): domain Eukaryota; kingdom Viridiplantae; phylum Streptophyta; class Magnoliopsida; order Asparagales; family Orchidaceae; genus Dendrobium; species Dendrobium nobile. The sequence continues at coordinate 25,676,187 of CM039723.1, forward strand.
AATAGTACCTCCCATTTGTTATTTGTTATTTAAACTTAAAATTTTCCTCTTAAAGAATTAAGACTATAAAGAAGCTTTATAATCACCATAAGTGTGTGTGTGTGTGTGTGTGTGTATATATATACATAATAGAAGCATTCAAAAAAGTTTGATAGCCTTAATTGTAGATGTTTGGTCTTGTTCAAGCCCACGCTTTTAAAGCTTGATATCACTCAGTAATTTTACTCGAAATTTAAAATTTATTGAAAATAGTTTAAATTTAGAACTAATTTCATATTAACTCTATAATTTTGGATCAGTGAGTTATGAGTAATATATTTGATAATGCTATGAATTTTTACTTTTATGTTTAAATTTTATTCTTGATAGATAGATCTGACTTCAGTCATTTATACCATAATGATTTAAAAAATTTCATTGTTTTTTTTATCGATCTTAAAATCTCTATGACTCTTCTTCTACTTTCATAATAGTCATTTGTCTTAAATATATTAATATCCATTATGAAATTGCGGTGGTAGGCCTACTGAGCATTTAATACAAACTCATTGTGGCTATTTAGATTTAAGAAAACAATTATGCATATAAGAGTAACGAGATTTTTTATATCTTCAGCGTTGATCTACCTTTCAAAAGGCTTCTAAAAGAAGGATTTATTTTGGTCAAATAATAGATAACTCATTAAACATTCACAACAATATTATTAACCTAAGACCAGAGTCAATTTTCCTCTTATCCTTATTATGCTATAAAGTTTCATTTTCTAATGTTTAATTTGTTTAATTTGTCTGAGGAAAATGTATATATCTAAGTCTTAATACATTAAGAATTTTAATAAAATCTTATGATTGGTTGTTTACTCCCAACTATTTAGAGATAATTTGATTGAAATGTAAAATACCCTCACCTTTAAGATAAACTTAAATAAAAGTGGAAAGGATTTGTTAAGAAGGCAATTAATTAAAGATCATAATGAAGTGTGATAGTTTAATGTAAACAAGTTTTTTATAATTTTTGCTAAATACATTGTAATTACCAACACAAATATGAGTAATAAATTATAACATTAAAATTAAAATGAAGGTGAAAAGGCAAATATTAACAACTAGTGGAAACAAAGCAAGATTTTTTTTGGAGATAATATGTTTCTCATTGTTTTCTCTTTGCCTTGATATGGATATCATTTGAAGTAAGGTGTAAAGTTGACTTTGGTATAAAGGAATACAATAGGGAAATTTATTTTCTAAGTTGAAATGGGGGACCCAAAAAAAATTAATTTGTGAATCCAAAGGCTTTATAAAGATAGATCCAAACCTAGTCAAGACCCACTAAGGCATATTTTGTGTGAAGCATTAAAAATTTTTGTGGAAAGATATGATTTGTATTGGTATTCAATATATATCTTAGGGTTATTATAGGTAGATTTTTCGGAGGAAAGTTTCTGCCAAAAATATTGTTAGTAACAAAATTTCTAGCAAATTGTTTGTAAGAAAATTTAACCAATTTCTGATGAAACAATATTTTGGAATGGCGCTAATCGAATTCTCCATCCCTTATCTCAGTTCAAAGATTCTCACACTAACAATATATATATATATATATATATATATATATATATATATATATATATATATATATATATATATATATATATATATAAGTCATTTTAGAATTAAACATGTCAAGAAATTTAAATATATTCTTATTCATATAATTTTGGTTGCAATAAAAAAAATTCACATAATAATAAATCTCAAGTCCTTAAGAATATTAATTATTTTAGACTTCACAAAATATTTAACTATTTATACCATAAAATATTTTAAATAGACTATATTTTTACATGAAAATAAGATTGACTGTAATGACCTTAGCACCCTAAATGAAAATAAAGATTCATGTTTTATCGACATATTTGTAAAACCAAAGTTAAAGTGACTTTAAAGAAAATGAAGGGTGTAAAAGCTGTTGGGCCTGATGATATTCCAATAGAGGTGTGGAAATGCTTAGGAGATGATGAAATTTCTTGGTTTACTAAACTTTTAAATAATATTTTAAAGACTAAAAAGATGTCAGATGAGTGGAGAATTAGTGTGTTAATTCTTATTTTTAAGAATAAAGGTGATGCATAAGATTGTGCAAATTATAGAGGAATTAAGTTAATAAGTCAAACTTTAAAACTATGGGAGCGAGTTATGGAGCATAGGTTGCGGCGTCATACTAATGTTTCTCAAATTAATTTGGATTTATACAAGGTAGGTCACTTATGGAAGCCATACATTTATTAAGAGGTTTGATGGAGAAATATAGAGAAAATAAGGAGGATCTACATATGATATTTATTGATTTAGAAAAAAGCGTATGACAAAGTTCCAAGAGAAGTGCTATGGTGAGTTCTTGATATGAAAAGAGTTAATAATACTTATATTCAAATCCTTAAAGATATATATACTAGAGCTATTACTTGTGTTCAAATACATGGAGGTTTGACCAAATATTTCCCTATTTCGATTTGGTTACATCAAGGATTAGCCTTGAGTCCATATCTTTTTGTTTTAGTCATGGATGTTCTCAGTAGACATTTGCAAGAGGATGTACCTTGGTGTATGCTTTTTGCTGATGAAATTCTTCTTGTTGATAAGACTAGAGAGGAAGTTGAACGTAAACTTGAAATTGTGGAGGTAAACCATATAGTCTAAAGGTTTTTGCTTGAGTATATCTAAAACAAAATATATGGAGTGTAACTTTAGTAGTAATAGACTTAGTGAAGGGATTGTGAATTTGGGTGATCAAGTCATTAATAAGAGTACACATTTTAGATATCTTGGATCTTTTGTTCAAAGTGAAGGTGAAATAGATGGGGATTTATCAGCAGAATTCAAGTTGGATGGTTAAAGTGGAGGAATGCATCAGGCTTGTTGTGTGATAGAAAAGTACCCCACAAACTTAAAAGAAAATTCTATAAGATGGTGAGGAGGCCTGCAATGCTTTATGGTCCCAAATGTTGGCCAATAAAAGAGAAGCATAATACTAAGTTAACTGTGTCAGAGATGAGGATGCTCAGGTGCATGAGTGGCTTTACCCTTAGAGATTGGATAGGAAATGAGCATATACATGAAAAGGATAGAGTAGGTCCAGTTGAAGATAATATTATAGAGAGTCACCTTTGATGGTTTGGTCACATAAAAAGACAGCTTTCTGATGACCCAGTTATGATAGTAGAGGTATTAGATTTGACTTATGTTAAGAAAGGTAGTTCCAGACCTAAAAAGATTCGGGTAGAAAATATTAGGAATGAGCTTTCTTTATTAGATTTAAACAAGAATTTCACTTTTAATAGGACAAAATGGAGAAAAAATATTCACGTAGTGGGATAAATGCTTGATGTTGTTGTTGTTTTTTAAAATTTTCTGTAGAGTTAAAACAAATGATATTGTATTTGTCTTAGCATTTTGGTGAAACTCATTAACATTATTTTATCAATTTTTTAATACTTTCAAATCCATGTTGTTATATTAAATGCTATCAATGATAATGTGCCATTAGTTTAAAAATTCAAAAAAAAAAAAAATATTGTGGTTGTGATAAAACTGTGAAGGATTTAGAGGGATATAGTGAACAAAATAATAATACTAATCAAATTAGTCTAGCTTGAGATGGTTAAATTTAAGGAAAGCATCGAGCTTGTTGTGTGATAGAAAAGTACCCCTCAAACTTAAGTGAAAATTCTATAAGATGGTGGTGAAGCCTGCAATGCTTTATGGTGCCGAATGTTAGCCAATAAAAGAGAAGCATAATACTAAGTTAAGTGTTTTAGATATGCGGATCTCAGGTGCATGAGTGGCTTTACCCTTAGAGATTAATTAGGAAATGAGCATATACATGAAAAGGCTTGAGTAGCTCCAGTAGAAGATAAGATTAGAGAGAGTCGCCTTAGATGGTTTTGTCACATAAAACGGTTGCTTTCCGGTGACTCGCTTATGAGAGTAGAGGTATTAGATTTGACTTATGTTAACAAAGTCAGTGCCAGACCTAAAAAGGCTTGGTTATAAAATATTAGGAATGACCTTTCTTTATTAGATTTAAACTAGAATTTTACTTTTAAAAAGTCAAAATGGAGAAAAGGAATTCACGTAGTGGGATAAAGGCTTGATGTTATTGTTGTTGTTTAAAATTTTATGTAAAGTTTAAACAAATGATATTGTATTTGTATTAGAATTTTAGTGAAACTCATTAACATTATTTTATAAATTTCTAAAGTCTTTCCAATCCATATTGTTATATTAAATGCTATCAATGATAATACGTCATTAGTTTAAATTTTCAAAAAAATAATATTGTGGTTTTGATAAAACTGTGAAGGATTTTGAGGGATATAATAAAAAGAATAATAATACTAATCTAATTAGTCTAATTTGAGATAGTTAAAGTGGAGAAATGCATCAGGCTTGTTGTGTGATAGAAAAGTACCCCGCAAACCCAAGGAAAAATTCTATAAATGGTGGTGAGGCTTGCAATGCTTTATGGTGCCGAATGTTTGCCATTAAAAGAGAAGCATAATAGTAAGTTAAGTGTTGTAGAGATGAGAATGCTCAAGTGCCTAAGTGGCTTTACCCTTAGAGATTGGATAAGAAATTAGCATATACATTAAAAGGCTTGAGTAGCTCCAATAGAAGATAAGATTAGAGAGAGCCGCCTTAGATAGTTTAGTCACATAAAACGATGACTTTCCGATGACTCGATTATGAGAGTAGAGGTATTAGTTCAACTTATGTTAAGAAAGGTAGAGCCAGACCTAAAAAAAGTTGGTTAGAAAATATTAGGAATGTCCTTTCTTTATTATATTTAAACGAGAATTTTAGTTTTAATAGGACAAAATAGAGAAAAAGGAATCACGTAGTGGGATAAATACTTGATTTTAAGTTTGTTGTTTAAAATTTTATATAAAGTTTTAAAAAAGGATAAATTATTTGTATTAGCATTTTGGTGAACCTCAATAACATTATTTTATCAATTTCTAAAATATTTTAAATCCATAATTTTTATATCCATTAACATTATTTTATCAATTTCTAAAATCTTTTAAATCCATATTGTTATATTAAATACTATCAATGATTATATGCCATTAGTTTAAAATTAAAAAAAAATTGTGGTTGTGATAAAATTGTGAAGGATTTAGAGGGATATAATGAAAAAAAATAATAATACTAATCTAATTAGTCTATTTTGAGATGGTTAAAAGTGGAGAAATTCAACAGGCTTGTTGTGTGATAGAAACGTACCCCTAATACTTAATGGAAAATTCTATAACATGGTGGTGAGACCTGGAATACTGTATAGTGCCAAATGTTGGCCATTAAAAGAGAAGCATAATACTAAGTTAAGTGTTTCAGAGATGAGGATGCTCAAGTGCATGAGTGGATTTACCCTTAGAGATTGGATACAAAATGAGCATATACATGAAAAGGCTGGAGTAGCTCCAGTAGAAGATAATATTAGAGATAGTTGCCTTAGATGGTTTGATCACATAAAACAAAAGCTTTCCGATGACTCGAGTTATGAGAGTAGATCTATTAGATTTGACTTATGTTAAGAAAGGTAGAGCAAGACCTAAAAAGACTTGGTTAGAAAATATTAGTGAAGACCTTTCTTTATTAGATATAAACTAGAATTTTACTTTTAATATGACAAAATGAAGAAAAAGGATTCACGTAGTGGGATAAAGGCTTAATGTTGTTGTTGTATTTTAAAATTTTTTGTAAAGTTTAAACAATTGAAATTGTATTTGTCTTAGAATTTTGGTGAAACTCATTAACAATATTTTATCAATTTCTAAAGGCTTTCAAATCCATATTGTTATATAAAATGATATCAATGATTATGTGCCATTAGTTTGAAATTTCAAAAAAAAAAAAATATTGTGGTTGTGAAAAAATTATGAAGGATTTAGAGGGATATAATGAACAAAATAATAATACTGATCTAATTAGTCTAATTTGAGATGGTTAAAGTGGAGGAATGAATCGGGCATGCTGTGTGATAGAAAAGTACCCCTCAAACTTAAGCAAAAAATTCTATAAGATGGTGGTGAGGCCTGCAATGATTTATGGTGTTGAATGCTGGCAATTAAAAGAACCATAATACTAAGTTAAATGTTTCAGAGATGAGGATGCTCGGGTGCTTATGTGGCTTTACACTTAAAGATTGGATACAAAATGAGCATAAACATGAAAAGGCTGGAGTAGCTCTAGTAGAAGATAAGATTAGAGAGAGTCGCCTTAGATGGTTTTGTCACATAAAACAGTTGCTTTCCGATGACTCGGTTATGAGAGTAGAGGTATTAGATTTGACTTATGTTAAGAAAGTCAGTGCCAGACCTAAAAAGGTTTGGTTATAAAATATTAGGAATGACCTTTATTTATTAGATTTAAATAAGAATTTTACTATTAATATGACAAAAATGGAGATAAAGGATTCATGTAGTGGGATAAAGGCTTGATGTTGTTGTTGTTGTTTAAAATTTTATGTAAAGTTTAAACAATTGATATTGTATTTTTCTTAGCATTTTGGTGAAACTCATTAACATTATTTTATCAAATTCTAAAGACTTTAAAATCCATATTGTTATATTAAATGTTGTCAATGATTATATGCCATTAGTTTAAATTTCAAAAAAATTATATTTTAGTTGTGATAAAACTGTGAAGGATTTAGAGGGATATAGTGAACAAAAAAATAATACTAATCTAATTAGTCTAATTTGAGATGGTTAAAGTGGAGTAATGCATCGGGCATGTTATGTGATAGAAAAGTACCCCATAAACTCAAGGGAAAATTCTATAAAATGGTTGTGAGGCCTGCAATGCTTTATGGTGCTAAATGTTGGCCATTAAAAGAGAAGCATAATACTAAGATAAGTGTTGCAGAGATGAGAATGCTCAGGTGCATGAGTGGTTTTACCCTTAGAGATTTGATATTAAATGAGCATATACATTAAAATATTGGAGTAGCTCCAATAGAAGATAAGATTAGAGAGAGCCTCCTTAGATGGTTTAGTCACATAAAACGATGACTTTTCGATTACTCGATTATGAGAGTAGAGGTATTAGTTCGACTTATGTTAAGAAAGGTAGAGCCAGACCTAAAAAAAATTGGTTAGAAAATATTAGGAATGACCTTTCTTTATTAGATTTAAATGAGAATTTTAGCTTTAATTTGAAAAAAATAGAGAAAAAGGATTCACGTAGTGGAATAAAGACTTGATGTTCTTGTTGTTGTTTAAAATTTTATTTAAAGTTTAAAAAAAGGATATTGTGTTTGTATTAGCATTTTGGTAAAACTCATTAACATTATTTTGTCAATTTCTAAAGACTTTCAAATCCATATTGTTATATTAAATATATCAATGATTATATGCCATTAGTTTAAAAAATAATAATTTTGTGGTTGTGATAAAATTGTGAAGGATTTAGAGGGATATAATGAACAAAATAATAATACTAATCTGATTAGTCTAATTTGAGATAGTTAAAGTGGAGGAATTCATCGGGCTTGTTGTGTGATAGAAAAGTACCTCTAATACTTAAGGGAAAATTCTATAACATGTTGGTGAGACGTGAGATGTTTTATAGTGCCGAATGTTGGCCATTAAAAGAGAAGCATAATACTAAGTTATGTGTTTCAGGGATGAGGATGCTTAAGTGCATGAGTGGCTTTACCCTTAGAGTTTGGATAAAAAATGACCATATTAAAAGGCTGGAGTAGCTCCAGTAGAAGATAAGATTAGAGAGAGTTTCCTTAGATGGTTTGGTTACATAAAACGGAGGCTTTCCATTGACTCAGGTTATGAGAGTGGAGGTATTAGATTTTACTTATGCTAAGAGAGGTAGAGCAAGACCTAAAAAGACTTGGTTAGAAAATATTAGTAATAACCTTTATTTTTTAGATTTAAATGAGAATTTTACTTTTAAAATGTCAAAATGGAGAAAAAGGATTCACGTTGTGGGATAAAGGCTTAATATTGTTGTTGTTTTTTAAAATTTTATGTAAAGTTTAAACAAATGATATTGATTTTGTCTTAGCATTTTGGTGAAACTCATTGACATTATTTTATCAATTTCTAAAGACTTTCAAGTCCATATTGTTATGTAAAATTTAAGGTTAATGATTATGTGCCATTAGTTTAAAATTTCAAAAATTAATATTGTGGTTGTGAAAAAACTGTGATGGAATTAGAGGAATATAATAAACAAAATAATAATACTAATCTAATTAGTCTAATTTGAGATAGTTAAAGTGGAGGAATGCATCGGGCTTGTTGTGTGATAGAAATGTACCCCTCAAACTTAAGGGAAAAATCTATAAGATGGTGGTGAGGCCTGCAATGCTTTTTGGTTCCGAATGTTGGCCATTAAAAGAGAAGCATAATACTAAGTTAAGCATTGCAGAGGTGAGGATGCTCAGGTGCATGAGTGTCTTTACCCATAGAGATTGGATACAAAATTAGCATAAACATGAAAACGCTGGAGTAGCTCAAGTAGAAGATAAGACTAGAGAGAGTCACCTTAGATGGTTTGGTCACTTAAACGGTGACCTTGCAATGACTCGGATATGAGAGTAGAGGTATTAGATTAGTCATATGTTATTAAAGGTAGAGCCAGACCTAAAAAGACTTGGTTAGAAAATATTAGGAATGACCTTTCTTTATTAGATTTAAACGAGAATTTTACTTTTAATAGGACAAAATGGAGAAAAAGAATTCATGTAGTGCGATAAAGGCTTGATATTGTTGTTGTTGTTTAGAATTTTATATAAAGTTTAAACACATGATATTGTATTTGTCTTAGTATTTTGGTGAAACTCATTAACATTATTTTATCAATTTCTAAATACTTTCAAATCCATGTTGTTATATTAAATACTATCAATGATTTTGTGCCATTTGTTTAAAATTTCAAAAAATAATATTGTGGTTGTGATAAAACTGTAATGGATTTAGAGGGATATAATGAAAAAAATAATAATACTAATCTGATTAGTCTAATTTGAGCTGATTTAAAAGTCATTTTTAAGAAATGATAGAAGCATGTTTGCTTTCGTTGTGTACTTGATATATAGAGTAAATATAGTGTTTGATTGAGTTTAATGGTGATGCCAAGATATTGGGAACAATAATAGGAGGTGGGGGTCCTTAATTTGGCCAATAGTTTTTGGGTGATCGGGTGTTTGGAGTAGTTGTGAGAATTTAGATGATGAGTTGTTTAATATTGAAGGATACATAAGATGTTTCCAAAGATGTGAGAAAGGGTTAAAGTACTATTTATGATGGAGATGTAAAAAAACTTACAAAATGAGAAATGCCTTATCTCACCAACCGAAGAGAAGAATTTATTCCCAATTTTATTTTTTTATAAAAGATCTAAAAGTTTATATTGTATATCAAACTACATTTATATGCATTACAATTCAAGTGGACTAGCCTAATTATAAATTTAATGCGGGAAAAGATGGGCCTAAACATTAAATGCTTAGAGTGGTTCGAATATGCTTTTTTTTAAAGAGCAATAAATGCATTACTAGAAAAATAAAGAAGCAAACTACAATGTTGATTCCTCCTTCAACAACCTAACAAAAGAACGAGGAATCTTGTTTAAACACAAATCCTCCCAAATAAAATTACTAACAAGAGCAAGATTAGCATACATATCAACTAGCTTGTTACTCCCCCTATCTATGTATTTGAAGATGACATAGTTAAATTCCTTAAAGAATTATATGTCTTCCATCTTCTTGAAACCATCAAGCATAGCATTTGAATTATCACCTTCAATGATTTCTCCCTTATATTTGAACATCCAATCTTTGATGACTTCTTTCAAAGACTTGATAGCTAAAAGTTATAATTGAAATATGTCCCAGTGAATGCAAGATTTGCCAAAAGCCAACAAGAACCTTCCTTTGCAATCTCGGACTGCACCTCCAATGCCGGCTTTGTACGAAGAACCAAGAGAAGCATCTAAATTGATCTTTAACCAATCGGGTGGAGGGGGATCCCAAATGTAAGACAACCTAAAAGGATGATTAACATCCCATCTTTCCGAAGTCAAGTCAAAAACCAATTTAGAAAATGATGACATGCTGACAGCATTTGCAACAATTGAATTTGCACTTTCAACCATTCCATCATGTAGCAATTTGTTTCTAGCCTTCCATGAAAGATACACAGCATTACAAAATAAATTTAGAAGCATACCATTTTGTTTTGAACTTGATTCCATCCAAGAGCAACCTTCTTCAAAGCTTTTGAACATGGGAATTCCAAATCCCCACTTGTTTAACAATGAAATCACCTCTTTCAATTTGTTGCATTTGACAAGTATATGTTCGACATCCTCAATGCCAATTGAGCATCTTGGACATATTTCATCAACTTGCAATCTTCTATGAGCTAAGAATTGATAAGTTGGAATAGCATTTTTAAATAGTCTCTAGCAAAAAACCTCAACCCGAGGATTATCTTTTTTAATTCAATCCCAAAATCTGAAATCACCTTGAGGTTGATGCATTGATTCAAAAATCATTCCAGGAATAGTCCTTCCTGAATTTTGGAATATCAGCTCCTTCTCATCTTCTTGTATATTTGATTTGATATAGATTTGTAGAATACGTTCCACCAATTCCTTCCCAAGCACCTTCATCAATTCAGTAGCATTCCATTTTTTGTTTTCAATAAATCTGTCCCACATTAAAACTTTATCACCTTGAGGCACTACAAAAGTTAGCCATTCATTGATGCTTCTATCCAATATCCATTTGTCTTTATAGAAATCAATAGATGATCCATTTGCAATGTTCTATTTTTAAAATGGAATAAGAACATTTCCCCCATCATAGATTACTTTCCATGAAGAAGAGGAGCTTTTCTTATATTCTTCAACTTCAACTTTGGTTTCATATTTTGGAGCTAGAGCTTTATGTAGGAGTGAGCCTTTATCTTGCAAAAACCTCCAAGTCAATCTAGCTCTAAGAGGCACTACGGGAAAACACCCGATTAACGTAGGATTTTCCGACAAAAAATTTTGCGCCGGTACGAACGGCGCAGGTAACGGCGGATTATTGCGATGGAAACCTTACGACACATTTTTCGGCACAAAATACGCCGGAAACCTTTCATCGTCCCATGCGCCGGTCTAAGCATCGGTAAAATGAGTTCTGAACCATTTCCGTCGCACGGTACGGTGGAAAAATACCGGCGCAAAGTGCGTCAGCAATGTTACCGGCGTTTAATCCGCCAGAACGTCCGCCGGTGAAAGCCCTATTTTTGTCACAGAGCCCCTCTGGCCGCTCATTCGTTTCCTTCCATTCTCTCACCTCGCAGGTTTCGCCCATTACCGTCCGTCTCTCACTGTGGATTGACGTCACCGCCGGTAACCGGACTTCGCCGTCGACGGTCACCGGACTTTGCCGAGCATCCTCTCTTTCCTGCTCGGGCGCCGACCCTCTCTTTCCTGCTCGCGCGCTGCCAAGGGTCGTTCTTCGCCCACGGAAGGTTTTTTTTTCCTATTTTTGTTGGATTACATATAGGATCAACCTTAAGTCCATATCTTTTTGCTTTAATCATGGATGTTCTCACTAGACATTTGCTAGAGGATGTACCTTGGTGCATGCTTTTTGTTGATGATATTCTTCTTTTTTGATAAAACTAGAGAGGGAGTTGAAGGTAAACTTGGATTATGGAGATCAGCATTACAGACTAAAGTTTTTCGATTGAGTAGATCTAAAACGGATTATATGAAGTGCAATTTTAGTAGTAATAGACCTAGTGAGGGGATTGTGACTTAGAGCGATCAAGTCATTAATAAGAGTAACACGTTTTAAATATCTTGGATCTATTATTCAAAGTGATGGTGAAATAGATGTGGATATTATCAAAAGAATTCAAGTTGGATGGTTGAAGCCGAATGTTGGCCACTTAAAAAGAAGCATAATACTAAGTTAAGTGTGGCAGAGATGAGGATGCTTAGGTGGATGAGTGGCTTGACCCTTAGAGATAGGATGGGAAATGAGCATATACGTGAAAAGGTTGGAGTAGCTCCAGTGGAAGATAAGATTAGAGAAAGTCGCCTTAGATGGTTTGGTCATATGAACATCTATTAATGTCTTTTTAGATCTATATATAAATTCATTACTTTTTTACTCTTATATATAGGTTATGGATATTAGAAATCAAAGAAGTTGGATGTATAACCGATTATCTCAAGGTCGGAAGACATTAACAGTTGAATTCTTTAATAGGGTGAACTTTTTCATTCAGCAAGCGAAACAGCTGCCCAACTTTATATCAGAAGGAAAGTTTTGATGTCCATGTTCTAAACACAAAAATCTAGTGCACCTAGAACCAAATGATGTAACTGTTGATCTATATCGCAGAGGATTCATGCCACGGTATTGGTATTGGACTTCTCATGGTGAGTATGAGCCACAATTTGATTATCAATGCGGTCCTTCTACAAGTAGTAATGTTGCTGAGGCTGAAAACATCTGACCAAATCTTGAGAAATTAGTTCATGATGCAACTGGAATACAAACTGAACAAAATACAAAAGAGTTACTGAATACGGAGGCACATAATATTTATGATTTATTGCATGCTGCCCAGCAACCAATCTGGAAAGGGTGCACGACTCACTCAGAATTATCTGTTGCTGTGAAGATGTTAAGCATCAAGGCTGAATATAATGTTGCTCATGAATGATTTAATCAATTCATTGGGCTGCTTAAGGAAACCAATCTGATAGATAATTTAATTCCTACAGATCTATATCGGACATAGAAGTTAGTTTCCAAACTTGGTTTGACATATAGAAAGATAGATTGTTGTGTGAATGGATGCATGTTATACTTTAAAGAAGATATTGTAGAAATTATATGCCGTCATTGCAATGCACCAAGATTTAAACCAAAATCTAGAAATAGAAGGAAGAAGAAGGATGTGCCTGTTAGTAGGATGTTCTACTTTCCAATAATTTTGAGACTAGAATGGCTATATGTGTTGCAACCTATGACCCCGAGTTTGATATTTTGAAGATGCCAAATAATGAGTGGTTTGGAACAACTTTTCATTGAATATTATTTTATTTGCTATTGTCCTTGAGTACTAACATTTCAGGAAGATCACAAGTGACTCAGGACGAAAGGGAGACTCAAGAACGGGTAGATTAGGAGTATGAGTCAGACATTGTATTTTTCTATTTATTTTATTTTTATTTTATTGAGTCTGGCCACAAAATGCATAAGAGTAAGAGCAACCATGCACACACACAGGGGGAGAGTTTGTTTTTAAATGCAAAATGTAATAGAATTTCTTCTCTGGAGATCGTACTGTACGATGTTAATTCGTACCGTACGATCCATGCTATGTGGATGATTCAGTGAATAGATCGTACAATACGAATATCTTCGTACTGTACGATATGTTCAGATCCAAAACCCTAGCCGTAGTTTAGTTTAAGTAAGTGATTTTGCGCTGTTCGTACTGTACAAACACTTTCGTACTATACGATCTATTTTAAATACTTACTTAAATTAATCCGTAATTAGTGCATGAAATCCAGGCCTAATTAAATTTTGAACATCGTACTGTACAAACCAGATCGTATCATATGATGAACAGAGATGAAGTATGATCATCCCGGATATCATCCTGGATGATCTCTTGGTTTTTATCACATCGTACTGTACGATAGTAATCGTACTATACGATGAACAGAGACGACATCTGATCGTCCAGACCATCGTCCTATATGAATAGTATTTTGTGGATCATACCGTACGATATTATATCGTATAGTATGAATTATTTTTTAACTGTTCGTACATCTTCGTACCAGGACGACGTCTGTTTATAAAGATCGTACTGTACGATGTTGAATCATACTGTACGAACAATAACAGCTACTTTTGAAATCAGAGGGTTTTTGGAGCCGTTTTTAGATGTCAATCAAGTCCTTTTTTAGTAAGAATCACAGAGGGGGTGAACGTGGTTAGATAGGGATTCCAAGGGAGAGTGCTCTAGAGAAGTTCTTGAGGGCTGAGAGAGGAAGGAGGAGGTGAGCGTTGTGAGGGAGAAGAGGTGTGAGGGAGATCACACGGTTGCTCCGAGCATGCTGCATCTTGCTCCTCCTGTGGCCCTTGAAGGATTTGAGGGAGGATCTCTAAGGGAAAGGCTTGTCTACATCCATTACCTAGAGGTTCTCTGCCTTCTCCAGAAGGGAGAAAAACGAGAAGGTTCTCTGCCGTCGCCAGGAGGGCGAAAACAGAGTTCGGCACTCCGCCACGCCGGGTTTGTGAAAGGGAGGTTTGTAAAGGCTTCTCCGCCTTGCCGAGGGGAGCAAAAGGAGAACTATTTTTGATAATGAAAATCCCGGAGCGGAGGACTCCGGGGAGTGGACGTAGGTCATATTTTGACTAAACCACTATATAAATTCTTGGTGTGTTTTTTCCTTATCGTCATTTACTTTTTACTTGAATTTAATTTTCATAACTATTGCATGGTGAAATTTGTGGAAGAAAACTTGCTTAAAGTTTTGTTGTAAAATTTTAAAAATAATAAAAAAGATTAGAACTCTTGTTTAGGGTTATTTTTATTAAGAAAAAGATTTTCACAATTCACCCCTCCCTCTTGTCATTTAGTAATTTCAATTTGTATCAGAGCTTGTTTTTCAAAAATAGTGTTTTAGAAAACCTTGAAAAAAATGATCATGTCGAATTTTGGTAATCGTAACACTGGGAGGGTTATTCAATAACTCGTCCGCCACTTTTTGATAACATTCCAATTGATTTCTGGAAAATTAGAATGTCTACATTTTTGCAATCTATAGATAACCGCATGTGGATGTTTGTAAATGATGAGTATGTTGCACCGTTTAAAACTGTTAATGGTTTGAAAACTCATGTACCTTTTATTGAATGGAGTAATGAGGATAGGGAGTTAGCCCAACTGAATGCTAAGTGCTTAACTACTTTTTTTGTGCATTGAAATCTGAGGACTATATGAGAGTATCTACATGTGTTTCTGGTAAGGAGATTTGGGATAGACTGTGCATTACATACGAAGGAACAAACGAAGTAAAACAGTCTAGGCTTAACATTCTACTACATGATTATGAATTATTCCATATGAAACCTAGCGAAATAATTTCTGACATGTACACTAGGTTCACCCAAATCGTGACATCCTTGCATGCATTAGGTAGAGAAATTTCAAATTCTGAGAAAGTGAAAAAATTTCTTAGATGCCTACCTAGTTCCTATGATGCTAAGATAATTGTTATCACTGAGTCCAAAGACCTTAATGTTTATTCTATTTATAATCTCCTTGGGTCACTCATCGCATACGAGCAAGGAGTGAGCCAAAGGCAAAGTGATGCAGATGAAAAGAAAAAGGAGCGAACGGTGGCATTAAAAGCTAGCAACTCAGAAAGTGAAAGCTCTACAGGAGAGGAAGAGGATGAAATAGCACTGATGACTTGACAGTTCAAAAATTTCCTGAAGAGAAAACAGAAGCGTCATCAGAACAGCTGGAATAAAGGTAAGAGCTCAAGGTCCAATAAGGTTTCATCTGATACAATTTGTTTTGAGTGCAGAAAGCTAGGTCACCTTCGAGCTGATTGCCCCAATCTGAAGAGTCAACCAGCAAAGGAGAAAGGAGATAACAAAGCAAAATACAAGAAAGGAAAGACAAAGACACAGAAAGCTTTTTGGGCCGACTCTGCCTCAGAATCATCAGAAGAAGAAGCAGAGGAGGAGGTAACAAATTTGTGTCTTATGGCTAATGATAACCTTGATCAATTGGATCAGGATGAGGTATGTCAACTTTCATATGAAGAATTATTGCTTATTTCTGAGAATATTCATGACTCGTATAGGAAATTGAAAAAGATGCATGCTAAGCTTAATATTGAATTTAGTTCTTTACAAATTGAGCATGCTAACTTAGTTAAAAAAAATTCTGATTTAGATAAAGATCATATGTTACTTCTTGATGAGTATGATGCATTAAATAAGAAGCATATTGAATTAACTGAAGAGCATGAAACCTTGAAAACCACTCATGTTGAACTAGAAGAAGCTTTTCATAGACTAGACAAACTTGCATTAGAAGTAGATCATAGTGAGCACTTGCTATTGATAGAAGTTGATGGATTGGCAGCTCAAAATAAAACTTTTAGTGAGAAAATAAAAGAACTAGAAAATGAAATTGCATCACTCACATTAGGCCACCCTAGCAAACCCCCAACACAGCATGCATCACAAAACTTTAGGAAATGGCACCACCACCAACATAGATTAGTAAATCCATTTCCTGGTGTTAGGTGTTTCTCTTGTGGCATGTTAGGTCACATAGCCCGCACATGAACAATTCACCGTATGACACACTTAGTATGGAGACCTAAACTGCATCCATCACAGCATAGCATGCATACATCTCATTCATGCAAGCATAAGGAGGAACCCAAACTCACTTGGGTTCCCAAATCTAATCTTTGAATGAAATTGTAGGGATGCTCTCACAAAAGACCTAGTGAGAGCATGTGGTACCTGGATAGTGGCTGCTCGTGACACATGACTGGACATATGATGAAGTTCATCCTACTGGAGACCAAAACTGAAGGCAAAGTAACATTGGGAGACAACACTACTAGGAAGGTGATAGGCTCAGGTATCGTTGGTATTGCTAAAAATTTTTTAATTGAAAATGTCTTACTAGTTGTTAGTTTGAAACATAATCTACTTAGCATTAGTCAACTGTGTGACAAAGGTTTTGATATTAAATTTTTAACTGATAGATGCCTGATTAGTTTATTTGATAAAATAATTTTAGATGGAAAACGAATGAACAATGTTTAAATGTTAGACCTTGATTGCATTGATAGCTCAAAATCATTCTGTTTGAAAACAATAGTTGATGACTCGTGGCTATGGCATAGGAGACTATGTCATGCTAGTATGAAAACTCTTAGAAATATCACTCAGAAAAATCTAGTTAGAGATGTACCTAAGTTAGACTTTACCAAGGATCACTTATGTGATGCTTGCCAACTAAGAAAACAAGTCAAATCATCCTTTCACTCAATTAGAGAAATGATCACCTCTAGGCCACTAGAAATTCTACACATGGACTTATTTGGACCCGTTAGTACAGCCAGTCTAGGTGGAAAAAATTATGGATTTGTGATTGTAGATGACTTCACTAGATTTACTTGGGTAAGATTCTTAGCACACAAAAATGAGTCTTTTGAGGAATTTAATGTATTCTCCACATGGATTCAACGAAAATTAGGTTGTGAAATATCAACAATCCATAGCGATCATGGTGGAGAGTTCCAAAATGATAGGTTTGAGTCATTCTATCAAGAGATAGGAATAGAACATAATTTCTCAGCCCCTAGAACACCCCAACAAAATGGTATAACAGAAAGGAAGAATAGAACTTTGTTAGAAGCTGCTAGGGCAATGTTATCAGAGTATACCCTTCCTAGATACTTTTGGGCAGAAGCAGTCAACACAGCATGTTATGTTTTAAACAGAGTAAACATTAGATCGAAGCTGAATAAAACTCCATATGAACTCCTTAAGGGTAGGACACCAAACCTTTCACATTTACATGTCTTTGGATGCAAGTGCTTCATCTTGAATAATGGTAAACATCCCTTAGGAAAATTTGATCCCAAGTCTGATAAGGGTGTCTTCTTAGGTTATTCTTCTGTAGGTAAGGCCTATAGAATTTTTAATAAGAGAACCCTTGTAGTAGAAGAATCCACCCATGTGGTATTTGATGAATCAGATATGCCCTCAGAATCTAAAATTGAAGAACCAGTCTTTGATAAAGAAGAAGGAGAAGATGCCCCAGCAGCAGCTCCAGCTCGACCACGACCCCATGCCGCACCCCGAGCACCTGCACAAGCACACCCTAACGATGATTTAGTCGCACGCTTCGACCAGTTGCAGACTCGTCTCGACATGCATATTCAAGAATAACATCAGCAACACGAGACAGATATGCAATGGTTTGGAGAACGATTTACTGCAATTGATCACCGCTTCGATGCTCTATTTCAATACTTTCAACTAAATCCACCTCCACCACCAACTGATCAGGACCCGTCTGCTTAGATTGTTTGTGTTTGCATTGTAGTTTCTTTCTTTTACTTTTTATTTTAGTTGCTCCTCCTTTTTGTGCTGTCAAAAGGGGGAGAAGTTTGTTGTACCTATTGTTGTGCCTGTTATCTAAATGCATTCCTTTTGTTTTGTACTTGCTTTTGGTATCCTATTTTTTTCATGTGTTTAATTCAAAAAAAAAATAAAAACAAAAGAAATATTATTCGTACTTATTCCTTACAATAAATTATTTGACATCATCAAAAAGGGAGAGATTGTTGCAACCCATGACCCCGAGTTTGAGATTTTGATAATGCCAAATAATGAGTGGTTTGGAATAATTTTTCATTGAATATTATTTTATTTGCTATTGTCCTTGAGTACTAACATTTCAGGAAGATCACAAGTGACTCAGGACGAAAGGGAGACTCAAGAACGGGTAGATTAGAAGTATGAGTCAGACATTGTATTTTTCTATTTATTTTATTTTTATTTTATTAAGTCTGGCCACAAAATGCATAAGAATAAGAGCAACCATGCACACACACAGGGGGAGAGTTTATTTTTAAATGCAAAATGTAATAGAATTTCTTCTCTGGAGATCATACTGTACGATGTTAATTCGTACCGTCTGATACATGCTATGTGGACGATTCTGTGAATAGATCGTACTGTACGAATATCTTCGTACTGTACTATATGTTCAGATCCAAAACCCTAGCCGTAGTTTAGTTTAAGTAAGTGATTTTGCGCCGTTTGTACTGTACAAACACTTTCGTACTGTACGATCTATTTTAAATACTTACTTAAATTAACCTGTGATTAGTGCATAAAATCCAGGCCTAATTAAATTTTGAACATCGTACTGTACAAACCAGATCGTACCATACGATGAACAGAGATGAAGTATGATCGTCCCGGATATCGTCCTAGACGATCTCTTGGTTTTTGTCACATCGTACAGTACGATAGTAATCGTATCATATGAAGAACAGAGATAACATCTGATCGTCCAGACCATCGTCCTGTACGAATAGTATTTTGTGGATCGTACCATACGATATTATATCATACAATACGAATTGTTTTTGAACTATTCGTACATCTTTGTACCAGGATGACGTCTGTTTATAAAGATCGTACTGTACGATGTTGAATCGTACTGTACGAACAGTAACGACTACTTTTGAAATTAGAGGGTTTTTGGAGCCATTTTTAGATGTCAATCAAGTCCTTTTTCAGTAAGAATCATAGAGGGGGTGAACGTGGTTAGAGAGGGATTCCAAGGGAGAGAGCTCTAGAGAAGTTCTTGAGGGTTGAGAGAGGAAGGAGGAGGTGAGCGTTGTGAGGGAGAGGAGGTGTGAGGGAGATCACACGGTTGCTCCGAGCATGCTGCATCTTGCTCCTCCTATGGCCCTAGAAGGATTTGAGGGAGGATCTCCAAGGGAAAGGTTTGTCTACATCCGTTACCTAGAGGTTCTCTGCCTTCTCCAGGAGGGAGAAAAACGAGAAGGTTCTCTGTCGTCGCCAGGAGGGCGAAAACAAAGTTCGGCACTCCGCCACGCCGAGTTTGTGAAAGGGAGGTTTGTAAAGGCTTCTCCGCCTTGCCGAGGGGAGCAAAAGGAGAACTATTTTTGATAATGAAAATCCCGGAGCGGAGGACTCCTGGGAGTGGACGTAGGTCATATTTTGACTGAACCACTATATAAATTCTTGGTGTGTTTTTTCCTTATCGTCATTTACTTTTTACTTGCATTTAATTTTCATAACTATTGCATGGTGAAATTTGTGGAAGAAAACTTGCTTAAAGTTTTATTGTAAAATTTCAAAAAAAACAAAAAAGATTAGAACTCCTATTTAGGGTTATTTTTATTAAGAAAAATATTTTCACAATTCACACCCCCCCCCCCCCTCTTGTCATTTAGTAATTTCAATATGCATCCATGAGATCTACTGCACATATGAGATAGAATAATGATCACATTCCACATGAAGGTGTTATCACTCATCCATCAAAAGTAGAGGCTTGGAAGCACTTTGATCGTACACATCTCACATTCGCGGTAGAACCAAGAAATGTCAGATTAGGTTTATGCGCAGATGATTTTACTCCATTCAATCAGTCGGCTACACCGTACTCATGTTGTCCTGTGATACTCACTCCTTACAATCTTCCTCCAGAGTTATGTATGACTACTTCTTATATGTTTCTGTCACTTATAATTCCAGGGCCACATAATCCAAAATTAAAGATTGACGTATCCTTACAACCTTTGATTGATGATTTAAGTTTATTATGGGAAGAGGGAGTAAGTATATATGATATCTCCACCAAACAGAATTTTACACTAAGAGCATCATTACTTTGGACAATTGGTGACTTTCCTGCATATGGTATGCTCTCAGGTTGGAACACTTCAGGCAAGTTAGCTTGTCCGTATTGTATAAAAAATACGAAATCATTCACTTTAAAGTATGGTAGGAAGAACACTTGGTTTGATTGTCATCGAATATTTTTTCCTCAAAGTCATCCTTTCAAGCGAAATAAAGAAGCATTTACTAAAAATAAAATGGTGATGTTTCAGCCTCCTCCAAGATTCAGTAGTGAAAAAATTTTTGAAAGAGTAGAGTTCTTGCCCACCATAATGGAATCTCCAACATTAGCTAAGTTCAGATTGCCAGAATATGGTGTCAACCATAATTGGACCAAGAAAAATATTTTTTGGTCGTTGCCATATTGGAGAACAAAATTGATTAGACATAACTTGGATGTTATGCATATAGAGAAAAATATTTTTGATAATATTTTCTATACAGTTATGGACATCAAAGAGAAATCAAAAGATAATATAAAAGCAAGGATGGACTTAAAGGAGATTTGTAGAAGGAAAGCTTTGGAATTGAAGGATGGTGCAGCGAGAAAATCTCTCAAACCAAAAGCTCCATTCACATTAACTTTAGAGAAAAAACGAGCAATTTGTGAATGGGTGAAGACTCTACGAGTACCTGATGGATATTCTTCCAATCTAAGCAGGTGTATTGACATAAGATCAGGGAGATTATTCGGGTTGAAAAGTCATGATTGTCACATCTTCATGCAATGTCTACTATCCACTCCTTTTAGTTATCTGCCAGATCAGATTTTAAAGCCCCTGATCGAGCTAAGTGTCTTCTTCAAAGATTTATGCTCTTCTAAATTAAATGTGAAGAATTTGATTCTTATGGAGTAGCAAATTCCATTCATTTTGTGTCAACTTGAGAAAATATTTCCTCCAGGCTTTTTTGACTCTATGGAGCATCTACCTGTTCATTTACCATATGAGGCTATGGTTGGTGGACCTGTTCAGTATAGGTGGATGTATCCTTTGAGAGATATTTAAATAAACTTAAGAAGATAGTTAAGAATAAATCACGACCCGAAGGTTCCATCTGTGAAGCATGTTTAACATATGAAACAACTCAGTTTTGCTCGTATTATTTTGATATAATATCTCAATCAGGTGAAAGTTCAACATCTCAAAATGTTGATAAATTCTCTAATATATCTGTATTCAGTGGAATTGGGGAACCTTTAGGCGCTAGCACCGTGCGCTATTTGACCGATATGGAGATGCCAGTTATCACATTGTGCATTTTACTTAACTGTGATGAAGTTGAGTCGTATCTCGAGTAAGTATGAGTTAAGTTGTTTATATTTTCGGTTTTCTTTTAGACTTTATTCTAAACTCAAGATATGAATTTGCAGGAGGTTCATTGATGGTCTTAGTACATCAGAAGAAGGAGAAGTCCATAAGATAGTGGAAAAAGAATTCATTGCTTGGTTTAAAAAATACGGTATATTTTGAATAATTATTCTTACTTAATGAGTTAATTATTTCTGTAATTAATATTCGTAACAATAACATCTTGTACATTTAAAGGTACACACTAAAGACAGTTTGCAGTATTCAAGGTTATTTGAGTTAGCTTGGGGACCAAATAGATTCCATACATAAAATTGGTGTGAAGGTAGAAAGACAGAAAATTCAAGCATATTTGTAAGAGGGAACACCCATACAGGGGATGATTCTGAATACTACGGGGTATTACAAGAAATATTAGAGGTTGAATATCCCGGTCAGAGGAATACTGTGTATCTCTTCAATTGTGAATGGTTTGATCCAGTACCAAATAGAGGCACGAAAGTTCATCCAATTTACGGTATAACAGAAGTAAAGCTGGCTAGGAGATATGCAAAGTTTGATCCTTTCATCATTGCTAGTCAGGCAACTCAAGTCTATTATGCTAACTATCCAAGCGGAATACGAGGCAAACAAGATTGGGTGGTGGTTATGAAGACAAAACCAAGGGGAGTAATTGAGAAAAACACCTAAATACTATCAGCACATCAAGAAGAGTTTATGTCTAATTTAAAAAATCTCTCAATCATTGTAGATGACCAAATCAGAATTAATGAGAGTGAGTTGCAGTTAGAGGAGATAGATCTAACCATAGAGGAAAGTAATGATGAATCTTATAGTAATGGGAGTGTATCATCTTATGCAAGTGAATCAACAAATGATGAGTTAACAATATAAGGTAACTTAAATTTTTTTTAGCTACTGCATTGCATTTTATTTTACTTCACTGCATTTTACTTCACTGTATTTTTTTTAGCTACTACACTACATACATTTTTTTAAAATTTTTGTTATATAACTCATATTTCTAATATATTTTTTTATTTATATGCAGATGGCTTCAGGTGAGGAACCTAGTAGAGGATTGATAAAAAATATTTTTAATAAGCGCACTAAGAAGAGTACAGCTGGACCACCTAAGCCACTACGTACTGAGGGGACCACCTCGGCTCAGCCTGATACACAGCCTCATCCTGCTACACAGCCTTTGCCCACTCATGGAAGCGGTAACCTGTAGTTTTACTCACCAGACCCCCGATTTCCTTCACCGAATCTCGGGCAGAGTACTCCATTCTACCCATACTACTCACCCCCACCGTATGCTGGTCCCTTTCCTACTTATCTATTTCCACCATATGCTCCACCATACTATCCCCCACCACCCCATCAGCCTACTACAGCTGGACCTTCGACAACAGCTGCAGCAGAGCAGGAGACAGATGGTAGAATGTTGATAGCACCTGGGGGTGACACGTACGTACAATCTCTTTTAATTAAACTAACTAATATTTTTATTTTATATTTTATATTTATTTCACATAACTTTATTTTTGTAGGTTCTACCCATCAAAACAACTGACACATAAAATACGGGACATCATATGGAGCAGGTTTGACGCTCCTTATATTTCTTGGAAGAAAGTCCCGAAAGAAGTCTGGGAGATGTGGTTTAGAGAGTTTGAGGTATTTTTGGGTTTTAGTTTTTATGTTAAATGATTTATTCTTTCTTACTTAAGCTAATAATCTTATATATTATATATTATATATATTTGATTGCAGAAAGAGTTTTGTTGGCTGCCCCAACACAATGACAGGATTAAAAAGAATTTTGAGAAGCATGGGTCTACTCGGATGCGCGACATGTTCACAGATATTAGAAAGTCTGGGAAGCGACCATTGTGGATTGGAGCGGTTATATGGGCAGAGTTGAATGCCGCTTGGGGTAGTGAAGAGTATAGTAGGAGGAGGGATCAAAATTGACAGAACAGAGCTTCTGATGTTGGTGGGTTGGGTAGTTCACTTCATACAAGCGGCTCTGTTCCACATACTAAGCACAGGCATCATTTGGTAATGAATTTTAAATATTTTTTAAAATTGTTGTTTAATCTGTATTAATATTCTCTTAATTCAAACAAAAAGAGATACTTGGTAGAGAACCAACTCCTGTTGAATTGCATAGTCGCACTCATAAGCGACAGGAGGATAAACAATGGATTGATGAGAGATCAAGAAAAGCCCATGTAAGTATATTTTTATATATGTTTAATATTTTCTAAGTTTTAGTTTAACTATATATATTTATATTCTACTTTCACAGGAGGATTATACACGGCTTCGAGAGACTCATGCCCCATCAGGTGAGGACTCTTCTGGCGGCTCTGTGGAGTATTCTGAGTATCGCATCTGGTCGCAGGTCGTCGGAGAAATGCAGCATGGTAGAGTATATGGCTTAGATGCGCAAGCTCAGGCATACGAGGGGATGACCTCCTCTACTGCATCCAGTTTTGCATCCAGTTCTCAGGACTCCTTATAAGCTCAACAAATAACTGCCCTTCAAGCTGAGCTAGAACAAGTAAGGAAATCATAAGCTGATTGGCAAGCTCAGCTGCAAGCACAGGTTCAAGCTCAGCTGCAAGCATAGAATCAAACAAGTATGGAGCAACACAATCAGTTGTTGGATGAAATGCGCAAGATGAGGGAGCAGCTGAGTGAAAAGATGTAGTTCCACCTGAGGAGGAGTCCACGGAGTCAGAGCAGTTTAATTTAGTTTACATGAACTTGTTTATTTCTGTGAACATGTGTTATTAAACAGTTTCTTTTAATGTGATGTTTTTGTTTGATTGTTACTATTGAACAGTTTCTTTTAATGTTATAAACTAATGTGAAACTGTTGTGAAATTGTTATAAAATATTGATCTGTTGAAATGTTACTATTGAAATATTATGGAATTGATATTTGTATAGGTTTGCAGATGTGGAAATTTGATTGTTGGCTGGGAAGGCAATTTTTTTTTGTCAATGCTACAGGTTTTCGATGGATTTTGTGCCTGAACTTTGCGGAAATGATGATACAACGAATTATATAGAACGTGCCGACGCCTTCGTTCCGTCGGAAACTACTGGCGCACGTTCCAACGCTATTTCCGCCGCTTATTTCCGGCAAAAAATTTTTGCCGCAAACAAAACTGTGGGTTTTCTATGGCGAACTTGCGAAGTTTTCTCCGCCGGTACTTATCGGCGGAAGATACGACGGAAACGTACCGGCGCATATGGCGCTGGAATTTTCGGTAGGAAAGTTGTCGGCACCAATCCGATTTTTTGCGCCAGTGATGCGTCGGAAAGTGCGCCGGAAAGTTTTCCAGCGTATTAGATTCGTCAGAAAAAATTTATCGACGCGACCTAAACCGGCGCGAAAATTTCCGCCGGAACGTGCGCCGGAAACTTATTTCTCCGTCGGATTTCTATGTTTTCTGGCAGATTTAGTCCGCCGGTAATGACGGGTTTTCCTGTAGTGATGTGCCACTCTAGATGTAGACAAATACAAACCACACCCTTCCCATGTTAATGGCTTGCACGATTCACCCCAACTAGCATATTGAATTCCCACCTTTCCATTTGACTTGTTCCATAGGAAACTCCCACACAATTTGTTAATATCTTTGAGTACATTTATAGGAACAAGAGAATGTGTACTATAGAAATTTAGGTAGGATAAAATGACCAATTTAATCAATGTTAACTTGCTGGCTAATGATAAGATTTTGCTTCCGCATATGTTGAGAATTCTAAGAGCTTTTTCAATGATAAAATAAAAATTTTTGGCCACCAATATCCTTAAGGTCATCTTTAAATCAAGATAAGAAAACTCTTTTACTTCTTTGAACCCAATATTGCGAGTGATGATTTTCCTTTTCTTTTTATTAATAATCTTATCAAAAAGAATGGAAGATTTGTTAATGTTGATACATTGCCCAGTCCATTTACCTAAATTTGAAAGAATTCCCTTGATCTCAATTGCCACCTTCTTATTAGCTTCAGAGAAAACCATAACATCCTCTGCATATAGTGAATGTGATACCCATGGACCATTTGGACAAATGCTAATTCCAATAGAAGTTTGAACAAAAGCATTAGAAAAGAGTTGGGAAAAAATAATGAAAAGAAGAGGTGACAAGGGGCACCCTTGACGGAAACCACTCAAAGCTTCTATCCATTATGATAATTTACCATTAATAATCAAAGAAAATCTTGGTTCTACCACACATTCCAATATCAGCTTTGAGAACATAGCAGGGAATTCAAAATAGTTTAAAACATTTTTAAGAGTAACCCAACTCATTGAGTCATATGCTTGCTCCATATCGATTTTAAAAGAAACAAGTCCTTTGGATGACTTAGAATACTTGAATTTCTGAAACAACTCTTGAGCCACTAACACATGGTCCTAACTAGACCCGCCTTTGATGAAAGACACCCATTCTTCTGAGATGAGTTGATGGATAACTGAAAATAACCTATTCATACTCACTTTTGCATCCACCTTGTAAACTGAATTGCACAAGCTTATGGGTCTGAAATTTGACGGAAGTAGAGGATTTGAAACTTTTGGAATAAGAAAAATTAAAGTATCCTTCCAATCTTTATCCATCTCACCAAGACAAAGAAATTGATTAATAGTATTCACAAAATCCACTTTGATAATGTTCCAAAATGCTTTTATAAATGAATAAGAAATGACATCACAACTGGGGGCAATGTTACCTCCCAATTAATCAAAAACAACCTCGATCTCCTCCACTGAGAACTCCCTTGATAGCAATCTTCTATCTTTATCATTCAAAGTATTCCTAGGAAAAGGCCATCCTTCCGTTGTATAATTTCTCTGTCTCCATTTATGCCTAAAAAATTGAAGAATTACTTCTTCAATTTGGTGCAGCTCCTCCAACACATTTCCATTATTAACCTTTACTTTAACAATATTGCTCGAGCTCCTTCTTGCACTAGCAAAAGAGTGGAATAACTTTGAATTACTATCACCATCAACCATCCATTTGACCTTTGCTCTTTGTTTCCACCATTCATTCAACTGAGCCATGGTAGAATTGAGCTCAATCACCTTGGATTTCAAAATCCAACACTCTTCATCAGTTAGCCATCCAATCTCAGATTCCTTTGTTTGCAAATTCAAAGTATCTTCCATTAAGCTTTCTTTCAGAAGGTTCAAATTTTTTAACTTAGTTATAATCCAAAAGAAAAGAGATTTTAGTGCTCTTTTAAACTTAGAATTCGAAATTTGAGAGTAATTTCTCACATAAGATTTGTTCCATTCCTTCCTTACCACAGATAAAGAGGTCGAATAAGATGCCCAATCATCTTCAAATTTATTGATCTTCTTAGAAGATGGTTTAAATTCAAGAAAGTTAAGAATAAGTGGACTATGATTAGAAGCTATTCTAGCTAGGTGTTTACAACCAAATGAGAAGAAGAGTTTAAAGCCATAGAGTTATGGAAGCACCTGTCCAATTTTTCAAGGATATGAGCCCCTCAAGACTTGTTGCTATTAAGTAAATTGAGGGCCAATAAATCCTACCTCATGAAAATCATTGTTAGTAAAGAAAGCCTTCATTTCTCTAGACCCTTGAGCAAATAGAAATCTTCTCCCACCTCTCTTATCTTCCTTGGATTTGAGACGATTGAAATCTCCACCTACCACCAAGGGATATCCTTCTGTAGAATGCAATTCCAAAATATCCCAAAGCTCTCTCCTTTTATGCATGTCTATACTTCCATACACCGAAGCTACCCTCCATTTACCTTTACTGTTAATTGATAGATCTCCTATGATACATTGGGAAGAAGAATCGACCATGGGAAAATTAGCCTAATGAGAATTCCATTAGACTATAATACCACTTGATAACCCATTCGAAGGAACCATAACATAATGCCAACCATCACCAATAAGCAACTTGACTTTTTTAATATCAAAGGAAGACAACTTGGTCTCTAACAACCCCAAAAAGATTACACTATGCAGTTTAACAAACTCCTTAATGAATAGAGAAGCACCTTTCTTTCTTGCTCCTCTACAATTCTAGAATTCCAAAGAATTCATTAGTGTAGGAGAGGGGAATAATTCCACATAAAACCTATCATTTCCATCTCCAATCTTCTAATCCTCGGGTTATTGCTGATTGGCCCAAGGTCCTTCAATTCCATTAACTTGTACTTTTTAACAAAATTGGAATCATCATCTTTGGATCTAGCAGTGGAATCTGCACTTAGGTTCAATTTTCACTTTTATTCTCATTAGCTGGTACTTCCTTGATCAGCATAACATCTTCATTGTTCTGAATTGTTTCCCCATCTTCAATTGGGTCACTAAGTACATTGTATATGTTTTCAACTAATGGAATGGTAATACACTCCCTCCTATCTGGTACAGAAACCTTAGGAGAACCAATGTTTATAGCCTGAGATGAAATAACTCCATTTGGTTTAGGTTCCACGATGTTAGAAATTGGAACATCATTTGTACCCAGAACAACATCTTCATCTACTATTGATTTTTTATCATTAGTTTTCTTTACATATGATCTTCTCCACACTGTTTTATTCAAAGGATTTTGAATAAATTTTTTGAAATTGCTTCTAGCCCCTTATTTCTTCCACGGTTTACTATCAACCATGGACCATATCCTGCTGCTTCATTGCTCTCACTATCACCAACTTTATTTTGTAAAATTCTCTCTACATATGGAATTACATGAGAAACTGACTTCTCTTAAACCTTCAAATCTAATTCAACTTCTTTGCAAACATCCTTGTTGTGTCCAATTAATCAACATTTAAAGCAAAAATTTGGAATTCGGTCATATTCTATCTTCTGATAGAATTTCTCGGACATACCTTCCACCCAAACTCCTACTGGTAACTTCGTATCAAGCTTAATTAGGACACACACCATTCCAAACTCTCTTCTTCCCCATTGAAACATATTCCCATCAAGTAAGTACAATTTTCCAACCATTTATGCAATTCTACAGATGTTTATATTGTCCCAACAATATAGAGGAAGGTTTGGTAGCCTGATACAGATCGAGGCTGTCAGTCCTTTAGGTGAAGTTGGTGAGAAACTTTCAGACCATTTGTCCATCCCAATTATTTTTCCATTGAAAAACCACAACCTATTTGACATAACAGATTCCATATGCTCCGGTTCAGAAAAAGAGCAAAGCACCCACCCCATGTTAAGTATGGTGAGATGGAATTTTCCATATTGAGACCATTGTCTCCTTAGTTCTGAACTGATCACTGGTAATGGAGCATCTCCTCCAAATATTTTAATAACCAGTGAGTTAATAAGTCTGTTTGCATTTTCTGTTTCATTCTGTTCATGCAATCTAGCAGTCATTCCATCTTCAAATAAGAATTCCCCTAACTAAAGATCTGAAACTTTAATGTTTTCTTTTTTCTTCCATACTTTCGCTTGAGCTGCATCAGAGCTTTGAACAGGAATTGGTTCAACATCCACACAACCTCCCATATCTGCCGATTCAACATTTCTTACCTTCAATAAATTAGAAAAAAAAAACACTTTTCTTGCAGCACAGGATCCTGATACTTCTCTACATTATTTGAAATCTCTTCCAGTTTCACTGTTACATTTTCTTCAAGTGGACTTGAACCTTCAACAGAGCCTCGAATTACTCTATCCATCTTCCTTCAATCATGAATTCCATTAACTGGAATAATTTTCTCAATCAGAGATCTTGTAGAAGGGGATTCCTCAAACCCTTTTTTGGCGTCTATGCCGCTCTAGACTTGAGCTTCTTAAACATATCTTCAATAATATCATTCTTCCCTTTGCTAAAAACCTCATTTTCTTTATTTGCTAAAAAACACCTTCATGTACAACGAGGGACGTACCATTTTTCCCCTTAATTTTGATGATTTGATTCATCCCATACTTTTCACCTCCGAATGCAGACGGTGGTGAAGGAAACAAACGAGATGGAGCAGCTAGAGCCCTAGAAGAAGAGCGACGATCTTCCTGTGTTCCGCCGGCCATAAATTGCCGACAAACATCCACCTCCATGAGTTCTTTGCAACTCCCACGAAGAATCAAAATTTAAAATTCCGTGAAATCCCAACAATTTACTCAGATGTTCTCTCTCTAACAATCCCAACAGGATATTGTTCGAACATGCTTTATATATAACTAATTTTGCATGAAAATTACATAAAAAAAGATTAGTAATGTGGTTCAAAAGTAAAAAATTAAAGAGAATATAAGTTTATAAAGATTATATTGAAATAAATCTAAACTTTACCTTTATAATGTGCCATTATTTTTGAACTTATTCTAGGATGTTCCTTTGTTCTCGCAATTTTCTTAGTCCAATGTGCCAATTTGATTACCATTTAATGTGCTACATCAAAAAACCGTTAGGATTATCCCAATTAGTCACTCATCCATTTTGTTAAGTGATAGGCTAATGATGAAGCCTTCATTTTTCCACTTTAACTCATTCTTTCTTGTATGCTTATTCTTTGTTTTGTAGCTACAATGCTTGGATTTTGGTTTCTGGAAATCTATTATGGTCACCACACATTAAAGAAAGTTATAAATAAATTTATCCAAGAAAACACTTAAACCCATCATCTATGATTGCCTAGGAAATGAGAGAATAAAATGAGATACAAGAAGAGATATATATATAAAATATTTTTGATTTTACCATATTTTTAGAAAGAACAAGACCTGAGATACTAATTTAATGTGTGTTAATCTTGCCCTCTGGGTTTAAGAAATAACTACATTTTAAATATTATAATTAAGAAAAAGGAATAATTATGTCATTAGAAATCCACTACTGAAGGTGATATCGGAAAAACCTTAAAGTACTATTGAACAAAACCAAATCAATTAAGGCTAAGAAGAAAAAAAGAAAACTCTTTCAACCTAATTTTTAATGGAAGTTAATAGAGTCGTATCTCTCAATTTTTCCACTTATTTAACGAATTTGGCTCATTTAAAATCTAACAGACAATTTCAATTATATCGCATCCGTTAATTAAAATTGAAGCTTTCTTAGGATTTTCTTTGGTGATTCATATATAATTAGAATATTATGGTATTTTAAGCTTGATCATGAACATTTAAATTCATTAAGTATAAATGAGTTTGCAAAAAATATTGACCATTAGAAAGCCTAATTCATGGACCCTATCGATACTACAAGATGGCAACAATAATAAAAGAAATACTAGAAACCCAATTGCCTTTATAGGATTACCAATGGGTAAAATAAAACTATAATTGACCAAAAATCAAACTTATTAGAACCAATTGATGAAATCATCACTAATATTTATTGGCCATTAATTATAAATGGTCATATTGTTCATAATAGTATTTCCTTATGTAGAGAAAATCCCATAAAGTGAATTTCTTAATTAAATGTTCCAAATGAGCTCACTTGACCAACATTTTTCTATGTGGGATTAAGTCGTTCAAATAAGCATAAGTAGCCTTAAGAATAAAATTTTCCCAATTCATTAGACATAAAGCTTCCTTAGAATGAATATAACATGAACCATGTTTGGATAGCATAATTTAGCTCTAATGCATAAGATGTGAAATAAATAGTTAAATGTAGCATGCAGATTCTAATGCAATGTAAAACATTCACATGAACATAATATTTAGTTTAATCCAACCAAATTGGACATTTCTATGTGGATAAATTTAATTAAATGTTTCAACATGTCTTCTTTGAGCATAAATGGGTAAAGCTAATTTCAAGGCTTTATTTTCTTAATTAATTAATACCATTGAATTAAAACCTTAAGATTTATTCTACTTAAAATTTTACAAAATTAATCCAGCTGAGTTTAAGCCATTTGTCCGGTTGTTTGACAATATTTAGGCAAATGGGACAATATGACCCATTTGGACAAGACAAAATTTCAATGATTTAAACCATCCCAAATGACCAAATTTACTGAGACAATTGTGAATATTTAACTTCTAAAAGCTAGCGATAATTTCCAAGATATATAGGAGACTCTTAAAATTATCTCATATGAATTTTAGAATTAATGGTCGTTGAAAGAAAAATAATTGGTTTAATCCTTTGAATATTTTAAGCTTGAGTCAGATCCATTTGAATGTTGCAATAATGGATTCTAATAATATTTTAAATCTATAGAGGCTTTATTAAAAAAATTTAAATTTTAAATGAATTAGGAATGAATTTTAAATGTTTAAATTATTTTTTATTTTATTAAATTAAAAATCCTTTTAAATAAATGAAATGTTGATTTACATACCACAACAAAAGATTTGAGATTTTAATAAAGTCGAAGACCCATGAGTCATTCAAGATTACTCCTAGAAATGACATTAAATTGGAAATTATAGATCAAAGCATTGGATAATATGAAGGTTGTAAGATTTTTAATATGATAGGAATAGATTTTGTCCATTTTATTTGAGTAAAGTTGGGGTTGATCGCATCTTCTCTTGCCTCAAGCCATAAATAGAATCATTTCATTAAAAAATTATCTTGGTATATTTAATGATGATATTCTTGAAACAATCAGTCCTTGAATTGGTCAAGAAGGTGAGGGGGGTATTTTCCTGCAATCAAATTCATATGGCATTAAAACTATAAAATAATGCGTGAAGTTTAAAATAGGGTTTGGAAGAATATTGTGTACCTTAATCTATAAAGGCTTAAATAGAATTAATATTTTTTGGAGCATTGTATGATCATAATAAATAGGCTTGCTAAAGGCACTTTAAAAAAAATTTGGCTAGAAAATACATTAGTGCTTTTATGTTCAAGGTCTCATATAAGATTTGAGGTTTTGGGATTAGTTCTTAAAGTTGGGCCTGATTAGAGGATAGAATTAAGGTGAAGTTTTTGAGATGGATTGAGGTTCATAATGCATTGAGCTCCATAATGCACAACACAAACTAACTAAAAATTAATATATTTATAGGCTTCACTTTGGGTTCGTACTTCCAATTTTATTGGTAGCCATATAAATTATTGTTTAAGTTTATTAAGAATGAGCCATTAGGGTATTGCTAAGTGTCTAGGAACTGTCCAAGGATTTTATATTGTTAAGCTTTCAATTATGGCTAAATTTACATGTCACCTAAGTAATATATGGCATTTCAAACAAAATGCCAATGATCAAAACCCTTACAAATTAATAAATGATGGGCATTAGTTGCAGATAGTTGTAGGAAACTATATAAGGTAAGGTAATGTGTAGATTAAGTTTAATTACTAGTTTAAAATTAATTGGTGTTAAGTTTAACTGAGTTCAAACCATGCACTAACCAAAATGACCTAATCAAGCTTGAGTATATGGTTTAGGGTCATATAAGGGGTCTACCAAAGTTTGAAAAGTTTTGGACTTTTTTTATTAAGAGTAACTGAAGATTATTTAGGGTTTAAGATTTTTATCAAATTTGGTTTACCATAGTAAAATAGCATGTACTATAGGTCGAGCATGAACTTAAGTTTTTTTTTTTTACAAAAATACTTAGATGTTATGTGGGTTTGAATTGGTTGTTTGAGATTAGATTTAAGTTACCTTATGTTAATGATAGATTTTATTCAAACACTCTTTGACAAGTTGCCAAAGAGATTGACAAATCTTTACTATTTAACCCATGGAATTGACTCGAAAGAAACGATTTTAAATCTTGAACGATCCCTATGATTATGAGCTATCTAGAATTAACCATTAGTTGCTTTCATATTTTGAGTTCTAGGTGATCAAACAGGTTATGGGGGTCTAATGATGACTCATAAAGGTCTTGGCTATTAATTATGCTAAGCTAGGGAAGGCCTAGTCTATGGGTTTAAGGGTTTCAATATAAAGCATATGGTATCCTACGCTTTTAATTTTTTATTGGTTAACCAATGCTAAGTAATTAATAATGCTACTCTAAGATTGTGATGAGGAAGGCCCTAAACTAAGTAAGAAAACTTAATTATTTAAGGCAAAATACATAATAATTTTTTCAACATAATTATAAAATGAGGTAGACATAAGTATATTTCTTAATTTAACTAAATAACTTTATAGAATTTTATTTATTTGAGGCCTAATTAACCAATTTAATTATATTGGATCCATAATTCAAGTTGAAACTCTCATAGATTTTTTATCTTGATTTATACATAATTGGAACTTATTAAGTGTAAAGTTTATAATGGTTTACTTTCTTGATACCACTAAAAATGTGTTTTTGTACTTGTTGTGCAGGAATATCTCAAGAAATAGCAACTTACAGAAGTGTTGAGACAGTGCCACAATGCCTCCATTTCAAGAACTGCAATATTATCATTCATAACACCCAGCACCAACTCAAACATTTTAGTGCTAGCATCACTAGAATTTTTGAAAAGTCAACACCCCAACGGGACCAACGTCAGCATCACAACGCTTTTCATGTGATGCCTTAAAATCAATTTGAAAAATTACTTCATTATCTTATAATTAACATATCTAAATCTACCTAATTTATTTTTTCAATATAAATACTTACAAAAATAAAAGTATCCATCAATATATATATATATATATAACCACATATAATGAGCTAGAAATATTTATATGTATTAATTTCCTAAAAATCATGTACAATACCCAAGTTTTATATAATCATAATATATTTTTTTAATCATGAATATAAAGGAATAACTAAAACAAAAATAAATAGAACATAAAGAATGATGACTAACTTTACACTCATGATCCTTTGCCCCGACCTAGAAATTTTAACCACTTATAATGAGCTAAATAGCCTAGTAGGTCACTAAAATTCTTTGACTAAATTCAAATCATGAAAAAGGAGTAATATACATGTAAAAAATTAAAGCACAACAGTAGCATTAATATGAACATGAATCAATACAAAAATGTTGAGTACAAGTAGTAGTACAATAAATTCTATAACCAGTAAAGTGATGGGAAAAATGCTAGTAAAGCAGCACAATGGAAAAAATCAATAAACTAATATGGGTGTCAAATCAAAAAAGCAACCATCATATTAGCACTATTAGTTAGTAGAGAAATGATTTAAACTAATAAAGTTAAAGCTTTTGTAAGGACTTTCAAAATCTTATCAATACTAAAAAAATTATATAAAAGTGTACACATAATATCAATGAATTCTATATAAGTATCAAATTAGTATATTATGTTCTCAATAGGCCATAAGATTAGTATCGTTATAATGAATCAATAGTGTCAAATAATATCGGTGTTTATATTGGTAACATTAACAGTCCAATAGTATGAGAAATAAAATAAGGCAGTAATAGTAAAACCATGATGTAATAATATATATGTATAACAATAAAATTAATGCCTTAATAACATGCATTTAAGTAAACACACTAAATAAGTAAGACTTTTTTGCTATCATGATGTTTTATCAGTAATTAGTAATCATTATTTGGGCTTAGTAAACCTAAAATAAAATAACTCAAATAAGTAGAACCCTCTAAAATTTAATTTATAAAATTCTAAAAATATTAAAATTAAAATTAAACATAAAACCTTCACCGACCTACAATGAATAAATAACCTCAAACTTAAATAACTTAAATGTGAAGCCTCCTAGTGAAAGTTCGTGTAGGATGTTTGACCTTATTGAATTGTCCCAAGGCGAAAAATCAATTTATAGAAAATTTTA
Organism: Dendrobium nobile; assembly: GCA_022539455.1. Lineage (NCBI taxonomy): Eukaryota > Viridiplantae > Streptophyta > Magnoliopsida > Asparagales > Orchidaceae > Dendrobium > Dendrobium nobile. The sequence continues at coordinate 25,711,755 of CM039723.1, forward strand.
GCAATGATCCTTGAGTATGCAACTATTTAGATATGATTATCTCAAAAGAGTTTTCAACTAAAAAACTTTAAAGTGCAGAAAAATAAAATACAAAAAAATAAAAGTGAATAGAAGAATACAAATTTTATAGTGGTTCGGCCCAAACTAGACCAAAATCCACTCTTTGGAGACTCCTCCAGGTATTACACTAAATCAAAGTGACTCTCCTTTTGCCACCATAGCAAGACAGAGAAGCCCTTACAAACTCTCTTACACCAAACGTGTGTGGCAGATTACCAATGCCTTTTACACCCTCCTAGTGATGGCAATGTACCGTTGTTAAGAGAGTTGCTATTTACATGTTTTACATTCTTGTAATTTGTATAGTTTTGATGATTCCAAATATTATTATTTTATGTGTTGTTATCACCTAAAACTTTTTAAAAGATTTGTATTTTCTCTTGTGTGGACTAACAATTCAGGAAAATTAAACTTCATACCACTGAAGACTTCAATTCAAATTCAACATGAGATATTTTTTAAATTGAAGCTTATACTTTTCTTTGAATTAAGTTTGAGAGGGAGTGATTGTAATTGAGTTAATAAACAAACACACTTGAGGAGATCTTTAAAAATTTATACTGATTGTATGGGACGAATGCAGTTCATACGGGATGATCAAGTCAGTTATCTCCTCGGAAGAGTAATGGAACGAACAGGAAGAGAATAAAGTTTTTCTAAGTCCTGATCAACCATGATGAATTTCCATTTCATCCTAGGATGAAATGTCCTCTAGAAAATTTTTGTTCAGACGAAATTCATATTCATGCCAGGATGAAATGCTCTCTAAAAAAATTTTGTCCAGACAGACTCCAATTCATCCCAAGATGACTCCAATTCATCCCAAGATGAATGTCCTCTAAAAAATTTTTGTTTAGATGAAATCTATATTCATTCCTGGATGAAATGTCCTCTGTAAAAAGTTTTTCTAGATGAACTCATATTCGTCCCAGGACGAAGCACACAGACTCTTAAAAATTTGGCAACTTCATGCAGTTTTCGGAACCGACCTATGGTATAACCGTTCGTACCGGATGAACATTGTTCGTACGGGATGATTAACGTGTACAACATCAACTCGTACCAATATACATTAGGTTCATTTCCAACTGAATTAAGTAACATCGTCCGAGACGATCCACTGCTGACAAACTTGAATTTTAGCAATTTTTGGACGGTTTTTTGTGTCTTTTCTATATAAAGTCCAATATAAATTTCCACTTAATCTTTTTGCCTACTGATCTTCATGCCAATTGAAAGGAGAGTCAATGGAGAGTGTAAAAGAGTATTTAAAGGAGAATTCTTACTACTGGAGTGTGAAGGTTTCACTTGGTACTCAAAGGTAAGAGTCTCTACTTTTGGTTTTTGATTACTTTACTCTTTTCTCTCTTCCTTATAGATTTCTTGTGAAGAAGATTTGTCAAGGAGATCTGGTTCTCTACCGACACTTGGAAAGTGTGAACAACCACAAGATTCTCTGCCCTCATCAGGAGAGTGTGAAAGGACGAAGGGTTCTCTGCCTACACTGGGAGAGTGTGAAAGGACTGACGGTTCTATGCTAACACTAGGAAGAGTGAAAAAGGATGACGGTTCTCTGTCGCATTGGGTAGTGGTGAAAGAGAGTTTTGTAAAGGCTTCTCTGCCTTACTGTGGGTGCAAAAGGAGAGTCACTAGTGGTATTAGTGTAATACTCGGAGGGTGCCTCCGGGGAGTGGATGTAGGTCGGGTTTGACAGAACCACTATAAATCTCGTGTCCTTTATTTTTTCACTGCTTTTAATTTTTGTTTTACTATTTCTAGCTTATTGTTGAAAAATGTTTTTTATAAAATTCACTAAAGTTAATTTTCTCAGTTTTAAATTTTAAAGAGGGATAAAATTTTTTAATTATCAATTCACCCACCCTCTGTTGCAAATCTTGGTTCATGGCTTATGTTTTGATGATTGGCAAACACTACTTATCTTGGACTGCCTTTTTATTTCTAACATTTCAGGGATTGAAGACCGGATGAACAAACGACGCAAGTTCAAAGATTGGGTAGCCAGCTAGGGTTGAGTCAGTCTGTATTTTTTTCTTTTTCTCTTTTTGAGTCAGTTTGTAATGTAAAAGAGACTGTTCTAAGCAACCCTACACACACACTTGAGAGACTTAGAATGTCTATTTTTGCTCACATCGATCAGGACGATCAGTTGGATCGGCCTGGACGATCCAGCTCAAAATAGGGATTCTAATCAGGATTCTGGATTAAGGAAACCGACATTATCATATCGGCCTGGACGATACTTGTATTGGCCAGGACGATCAGCTCAAAAATAGAAAGAAATTGCCGACATATCAATTTTGGTATTCTGTATTTTTGGAAATCATCCAGGACGATCGCGAGATCGTCCAGGACGATATTACCTAATTATGCCAAAATTTATCCGGCAATCAGGGGAGTAATTAAGGATGATTGATATGATCACATCGTCCTGGATGATCGTGAGATCGGCCAGGATGATCTATTCAAAATCCTTAAGTTATCCCTGGACGATATGGATCGGCCAGACCCAATTCAGGGCGATGCACTGGCAGATATGGATCATACATCACCCAAATAGGGCGATGCACTAGACGATATTTGGCTGATTTGAACTAATCGGCCAGGACGATCATGAGATCGGCCTGGATGATCAGACTAACTTTTCCATTGTATAGTTCAAATTCAGAGCGGTGTGCTGGCCGATCTTCAGTACTTTGTACTGATCGGCCAGGACGATATACATATCGTCCTGGACGATAAAGTCAGCAAATTGCAATTAATGAGCCCTCTTGAGCACATCTTTATAAGTACTCTTGCTCAATCATTTTTGAGCAATCTTTGCTAGTGCCTTGACCTGAGAAGACCTTGAGGAGAGAAAGAGAGAGAGAGAGAGAGAGAGAGAGAGAGAGAGAGAGAGAGAGAGAGAGAGAGAGAGAGAGAGAGAGAGAGAGAGAGAGAGAGAGAGAGAGAGGATCTTATGAGGGGGAGCTTATGAGGGGATTCACAAGGGTGCTCAAGGATTGCTCTGCTTCTTCTTCGTCTAGAGTTTCTCGTCCGTGGAAGGGTCGGTAGAGGTAAGGTGTTCAGTAATAGATTGTGGTTCTCTGCCAGCTTCAGGAGGAAGCAAAAGGAGATAGGTTCTCTGCCTTATCGCGGTGGTAAAAAGGACATCTTTGTGAGGGCTTCTCCGCCTAGCTATGGGGGCTAAAGGAGAGACACGTTTTAGTGAAATACTCGGAGGGCGCCTCCGGGGAGTGGACATAGGTCGAGTTGACCGAACCACTATAAACTTCTTGTGTTCTTATTTTTGCTTCCGCACTTTTATTTTTCGCACATATTTCCTTGTGGTGTGATTTTGGTGTATGTTATTTTTTATCTTTTTTGAAAAGATTTTTTAAAATACCAATTCACCCCCCCTCTTGGTTAGCTTGGGCCAGTTCCATAGGGCTTAACATCCCTGACGAACTTTCACCCTCTTGGTTAGCCGCTGGGATATAAGCTTAGATTTAACAACCTAATTCATATTAAACAAGTTTCAACAAGTGGTATAAAAGCTTTGTTTCAAAATCATAAGTTTAGACTACTTTTTGATTAACATAGATGGCTATATTTGGAAATCAAAATACACCTGAGGGTTACTCTATAACTAGACATCCATTGTTTGACCATATTCCTTTTGATTTTTGAAAAACATGCATGTCTACATTTTTACAGCCACTTGATTACCAAATGTGGATCTTAGTTCAAGAAGGGTATACAAAACCAACTAGACTAGTTGACGGAGTTAGAGTTGAAACAACTTTTGTGGACTGGACAGTAGAGGAATGTGACTTAGCACAATTAAATGCCAAATGTTTGAATAGTTTCTTTTGTGCTCTTAAATAAGAAGACTACATGCGGGTTTCTACTTGCAAGAGTGGAAAGGATATATGAGATAGATTTTGTATAATGTATGAGGGGACTAATGAGATTAAGCAATCCAGACTTAATAACTTGTTGCATGATTATGAACTATTTTGTATAAAACCTAATGAATCCATTTCTGATATGTATACAAGATTCACACAAATAGTCACCTCTTTACTTGCATTGGGTTGAGAACTAACGAATACTGAAATGGTTAATAAGATTCTTCGTTGTTTGCCTACTGCTTATGATACTAAAATTACTACAATTACAGAGTCTAAAGATCAAAACATTTACTCTATTGACAATCTTATTGGTTCGCTAATTGCTTACAAGGAGTTAACCAAAGAAAGACTAATGCAGGTGAAGAATGAAAAGAGAAGAACATAGCACTGAAAGTGGAGGAGTCTGAGAGTGAACACTCACAACCTGAGGATGAAGACAACATTGCATTGATGACTAGGCAATTCAGAAGCTTTTTGAAGAGGAAGCAGAGAAAATGCCAACAATGGAATAGAGATAAATTCAATAGAAATACAAAGGTTTCAAATGATGTGATTTACTATGAGTGCAAGAAACCTGAACATATAAAGATTGATTGCCTGAAACTTAAAGCCACTCCTAGCAAGGAGAAGGTAGAAGAGAAACCATTTTTGAAGAAGAGCAAGAAGAAATTCCAAAGAGCTTTTTGGACGGACTTAGCTTCGGACTCGTCAGAAACAAAAAAAAAAAGAGGAAGTCACTAATTTGTGCTTAATGGCCGATAATCTTGATCAGTCAGATCAAGAAGAGGTATGTGACTTAAGTTATGATGAACTTTTCAAAGTTTCTGAACACATGCATGATGCATATAAGAAAATGAAAAAAATTTATTCTAGTCTAAGTTTAAAATTTGAAGAACTTACAAATGAATCATGAAATCTTTATGAAGGATTATGCTTTAATTGATGACAACCACATGAAATTATTTGATGAGTTTGATGACTTGAATAAAAATCAAGAAATTTTAAAATCATCCTATATAAAACTTGAAAAAGATTTTAAAAATTTTAAGGATGAATCAGAGAGCAAGATTTATAGATTAAATTATACGAATCAAATTTTGGAAGATATAAATTCATTTTACATTTTAAAGATAAAAGCTCTCGAGGATAATAGGATATCCCCAAAACATGAAGATTTCACTAATCCTATTTTGTATCCTAAATTTATGAAATCACTCAATAAACAAATGAATGGTAGAGGACTTAGGAATCCATTTTCAAAAGTCAAATGTAATAATTATGGATTGATTTGACACATAGCTCACACATGTACTTTGAAGAATAAAAAATATTTGGTGTGGAAACTTAAGATGCATAACCCTAGACATATCATACATGTATCAATTTATAAATTGCCTAAAGGTGAACCCAAACTTGTTTGGGTTCCCAGGTCTAACATTTGATATTCTTACAGGTTCGCTCTCACACAAGATCTCGTGAAAGCATATGGTACCTGGACAGTGGATGCTCAAAGCATATGACTGGAGATACTACACAATTCTTATCACTCGAAGCCAGGAGTGGAGGCAAGGTTACACTTGGAGATAACACCACAAGGAAGGTGATTGGGATAGGTATGATTGGAAATAGAAAGAATTTTTATATTGAAAATGTGTTATTGGTAGAAGGCTTAAAGCATAATTTGTTAAATATAAGCCAGCTATGTGACAAAGGATATTGTGTAAAAAAAATTTCTACTAGCTGCATTTTAAGCCTAAATGGAAATGATGTTTTAAATGGTAAAAGGATAAATAATGCTTATATGCTAGACTTGAATTACATTAAAACTTTTACTACTTTTTATTTTAAAACTATTTCTGATGAGTCATGGCTTTGACATAGGAGACTTTTTCATTCTAGCATGAAAAACCTTAGTAGGATTACCCAAAAGAATTTAGTGAGAGGTATACCAAAACTAGACTTTACTATGGACCACCTTTGTGATGCATGTTAATTAGGAAAACAAGTGAAGTCTTCTTTTAAGACCAATAAGGATCTTAGAACATGTCAATTGCATATAGATCTTTTTGGACCAATTAAAACTGTAAGTTTATGAGAGAAGGTATACAAATTTTTGATTATGGATGATTACTCAAGATTTACATGGGTTAGATATCTAGTTCATAAGAGTGAATTATTTGAGGAATTTAGAAATTTTTTGATTTGGATTCAAAGAAAACATGGTGTGAAATTATGATAATACAAAGTGATAATAGAGGAGAATTTGAAAATAAAATATTTGAGGTTTTTTTAAGAAGAAAGGAATTGATCATAAAAATTTTTTGCACCTAGAACCCCACAGAAGAATGGGGTAGTTGAAAGGAAAAATATAACATTAATAGAAGCCGCCCGAGCAATGTTGGTAGAATAGTCACTTCCTAAATACTTTTTGGATGAGATAGTTAGCACTGTATGTTATGTTCTGAATAGGGTGAATGTGAGATCTAAATTAAATAAATTATCCTATGAGTTTCTAAAAGGAGTAACACCTAATTTGTCTCATTTGCATATTTTTGGTTGCAAGGCGTTTATACATAACAATGGAAAATCTGTCTTAGGAAAATTTGATCCAAAATCAGATGAAGGAATTTTTGTTGGATACTCAAGTGTTGGAAAATCTTATAGAGTATTCAATAGAAGAACTTTGGTAATTAAGGAGACCACACATGTTGTATTTGATGAATCTGCAAATTTGGAAGAGCCAAATATTATAAAAGATGAGATTGAGGATAACTCCTAAAAGATTGATAAAATAAATTTGGAAGAATATTTTGAAGAAAATGTGAAAGAAAATTTGGAGATAGAAAACTATTTGCCTAAAGATTTGAGATTTTCTAAAAACCACCCAAATGAGTTGATAATTGGTGAACCTAGTGAGTGTGTAAGGACTAGGCATGGATTAAGTAAAGACGTCAATCATCAGCCTTTATTTCAACTGTAGAACCCAAAAATATTGATCAAGCACTTTCGGATGAATTTTAGATTTTGGCCATACAAGAAGATTTAAATCAATTTGTAAGAAATAAAGTTTGGGAATTAACTACAAGGCCAAAGGATCAAAGTGCAGTTGGAACTAAAGGGGTATGCAAAAATAAAATGAATCACTCAGGAGTAGTCATTAGAAAAAAAGGCTAGATTAGTTGCTAAGGGGTATAATCAGATTAAAGGCATTGATTTTGAGGAGACATTTTCCCCTGTAGCTAGACTTAAAGCAATTAGAGTTTTGCTAGCCTTTGCTTGTTTTAGAGAATTTAAACTATATCAAATGGATGTAAAAGTGCCTTTTTAAATTGGGTAATTTAAGAAGATGCTTTTGTAGAACAATCACAAGGTTTTGAGAATTCTAAATACTCAAATCATATTTTCAAATTGAAAAACACATTATATGGATTGAAACAGACACCTAGGTCTTGGTCTGAGAGGTTGAGCACCTTCCTACTTGAAAGATTATTTGAAAAAGGAAGTGTGGATACAACTCTTTTTTTGAAGAGATTTGGAAAGGATATACTCAATATACAAATTTATGTGGATGACAACATCTTTGGATCTTCAAATAAAAATCTTTGTGATGATTTTTCTAAAACAATGAGTAGTGAATTTGAGATGAGTCTAATAGGAGATTTAAATTACTTTTTAGGTTTTAGCATTAAGCAAATTGAGCAAGGTACATTTCTTAATCAGTCATAGTATGTTAAGGACATCCTCAAAAAATATGAAATTGATAATGCTAAACCTATTAGTACACCTATGAGTTCCTCAGTTCAGTTGGATAAGGACCGTAAGGGAAAATCTGTTGATCAAAAGAAATTTAGAGAGATAATTAGATCTTAATTTTACTTGACAGCTAGCCGGCCCGATATCATGTTTAGTGTTTGTTTGTGTGCTAGATTTTAATCAGATCCAAAAGAATCACATTTGACAGCAGTAAAAAGGATTCTAAGATATTTGTTAAGAACTCAGAACTTAGAAATTTAGTATCCTAAGTTTAGCTCTTCATTTGATATAATTGGTTATTTAGATTCTAATTTTGTAGGTTATAGGGTGGATAGAAAAAACACTTCTGAAACATGTCAATTTATTAGATATTCTTTAGTCTCTTGGTCCAGTAGAAAATAAAATTCAGTAGCCCTATCTACTGCAGAAGCTGAATACATTGCATTAGGAAGTTGTGTGGCACAACTACTATGATTGAAATAATAGTTGATTTATTTAGGATTAACTATAGGCAATATTCCAATTTATTGTAATAACACTAGTGCTATTTGTATTTCTAAAAATCCTATTCAACATTTAAGAACCAAACATATAGATATAAGACATCATTTCATAAGGGATCATGTATCCAAACGAGAAATTGAACTCACTCATGTTTTTACTGAAAATCAACTTGCAGACATTTTTTATAAAAACTTTAGCCTTTTGATACTTTCAGTGCATTAAGAACAAGGCTGTGAGTAATTGATTTGAATGCTTAATTAAAATTTTTTTCTGCAACATTAATATGTTTTTTCTAGTTAATGTTTTGTTGTGTTTTTATGATTTTGTTTATCTTATGTTTGTGATTTTCTGAATTTGAGTTTTTGACTTTGTGACTTTATGCATTTTTTGTTGTGTTTGTGTTTTAATTTTTTATTAAGTACATGTTTTAAAAAATTTTTGAGTGACAATTGTCCTACATGAAATTTTTTCGTACAGGACAAATTGTGTGGTGTGTCAAACTGTCAAATTTAAACCATTTGCGTGCAGTTTTTCAGTTTTTAATTTTCACTTCGTCTGTATGATCATCACGATCGTCCAGGATGAAATTGTTCAAATGACGGGATGATTGAATGTTAGTTAAATTGATAAGGTAGTTTTTAATGCTATATTTCATACGTACAAATCTTTGGTTCGTCCGGACGAGCACATGGCGGTTCGATGTGGGGGACGGCTTCAACTGCCATTAAAACGATCATAAGTTCTGATCGTCGAGGATGAACACGTGTTCGTCTGTATGATTATTTTGTCAAAAGTCTGTACGAAAGGATGCTTCGTAAGTTGTGGGATTACGAAAAGCCATTTTATTTTGGACTCATTCATTCGTCTATATGAAATATTTTCATACGGGACGAATTAAATTTCGTGCGGGACAAAATTAATTATGTGTGTTCGAACAATCATTTTTCAATAAACTGGCGGGCTTTTAAACTCAATAGTCATCACTCACAAATCACTTTCAAAACCTTTCTTCCTTTAGATCCTTTTCAATGGCAAGTTCAAGCAAGCGACAATAGATTCTAGCCATGGGACCACCTAAAAACTCTTTCGATAACTTTCTTTCCAAAGATAATGAAGAGTCTTTTCCCATATTCGTGTCTGCTAAAGATCACACCCTCTAGAATTCTTATCCAGGATCAACTGACCTTTCAGGTAATGAACTTATTTTCTTCAACTCAGTTTGGTTTCATCCTCACACTAGTTTCTCTCTATAACAAAGAAACCTTTCACTATTTCCTGGCAAACATGTCTTTTAACTCTGACCATTTTGTAATCCGTTCCTATGTCTTTAAGAAAAAAGTTAAAATCACCAAGAATGACTTAGGAATCTTTTTAAACTTAAGAATTGAGGGAACTAAAGCACATACCTTGAACACCACTTCTGAATTTTAATGGTCTGAAGTTAATACAATGATTAGAGGAATCATTTTTAACGAGCATATGCATAATTATCCAGTCTCGTTCGTAATGCTCATTTTCATCCATCATGTTTTTAGAACTTCTATAATTACTAAAGCTGGTGATATAATCAATATTACTCCTCTTCTTTCTATGGTAATCTACTTGATTATGAATAAACAACCTATAGATGAAGCCCAACTAATCCTTGGCTATCTTTATGGACTCTCTGAAATTGGTCATGTCGAATATAAAAGAAAGAAGAACATTGCCTTAGGACATCTAGTTTCCTATATTTTAAAGAAGAAGTACAATTTGGTTCATCCGGACTAAGATTTTGAAGAACCACTCTACTATAATGACGGATCATTTAGAGCAATCTTCAATAAAGATGAACCAAGTAAAACATATGTCATTAGTGATACTGAGGAAGAACATGAACCTGCACCTGCTAATGAACCAAATTATCAGAATTTAGTTCAAAGATTTGACCGTTTAGAGACTCACTTTGATCAAAGGTTTGATCAAATTAAAGCTCATATGCAGCAGCAGGATAGACAGTACACTCAAGATATGGGATTTATGGGAGAACAGATAAACAATATAAATTCTAATATGCTTATGATGTGTAGCTATTTCAACTTCTTCAGTGCTGCACCTCCTCCTCCTCCTCCAGATCAGGTCCATTAGAATGATTTCATGTACTTGATTATGTGTTTTCTTTAGTTGATGTGTTAGTTTTGTGTTGTAGTAAAAATGTTATGTATCTTGATTTATTTATGTGTTTCTTTTTATTAGATGTTTTTGTACTTGAATTTTATGTCGTATTGATATCATTTGCTGGGATTATAATATCCTTTATTTTGATATCAATATAAGTTATCTTGTTTTGGCTTTAATCTTATTTTTGAAATATGTGTTAGCCCATATGACAATTGTTATAATTTTTTATCTTAAGAGTGTTATACCTTGAAATGCAAGTTAAAATTAAATTCATTATAAAATCTAATTTTTCTAAATTTAAGTTTTGCTTATAATTTGATGTAATTAAGATTGTCAATTTCATGTCTCTTATTTAGACTACATTAATGTTTAATGTTACTATTGCAATTGTGATGTTTTCTTATTTTGTATTTCACTTATCAATAATATTTATGCACTTAGAAAATTTTGAAATTTTTTATTATTAATTTTTGAAAGAATACGATTACTCTTGAAAAATGTACAACTGTACAAAAATCAAAAGGAATGCGCAAATGTTCACAATGTGAAAAAGAGGCACTAAATAAGCCCACAAGTGAAAAGATACACAAAAATGTGCCACAAATTTAAAAAAGATGCGCAAAGCGCCACATGAGGAAGTTATTTCTTTTCATAATCTTTTAATCTCTTAATTCAAATTAATCTTTTGAACATATATATTTCATATTGAAATTTGAAATATACAAATTTTCTATTCATCCTTTTTGCAATGATTTTCTCTATCTTAGAATCTAAATTGACTCATATTTTTTATATATACTTTTTATTATCAATGTTATATCTCTTCTTAAATTCTATGAATTATTATGATTTGCTTAATATTTTGATTTTTTTGCAAAATTTATTTCAATCACTTTCAAAAATCAATAAAAAAAAGAATTATCATATGACTGCTTACATTTCTGGTCTTTTTCTTCTTCTCTTTTTGCTATTGTCAAAAAGGGGGAGAAAATATTGTTCGTATTTTTTTATTATTGTTATTGTTGTTCTGTATTGTCTTGTTTGTATTTATTTTTATTACGTATCGTATTTAATAAGAAAAAAAAGGAAAGGATGAAACTTGTTGTTCAATGCCTCCATATTTTCATATGTTCATCAATTCAGGGGGAGTTTAGGAGATTCTTAGAATTTGAAATTATACAAATAATAATTATTTTGCCATCATCAAAAAGGGAAGATTCTTAAGAGAGTGCTATTTATATGTTTTATATTCTTGCAACTTGTATAGTTTTGATGATTCCAAATATTATTTTTTTATGTGTTATTATCTCCTAACACTTTTGGGAAGATTTGTATTTGCTCTGGTGTGGACTAACATTTTAGAAAAATCAAACTCCAGACTACTGAAAACTTCAAATCAAATTCAGCATGAGATATTTTATAAATTGAAGCTTGTACTTTTCTTTAAATTAAGTTTGAGAGGGAGTGATTGTAATTGAGTTAATAAAAACACACACACTGCAGGAGATCTTTAAAAATTTATACTAATCATACGGGATGAACACAGTTTGTATGGGACGATCAAGTCAATTATCTCCTCGGAAGAGCAATGGAACGAACAGGAAGCGAAGAAAATTTTTCTAAGTCCTGATCATCCAGGACAAATTTCCAATTCGTCCCAGGACAAAATGTCCTCTGGAAAATTTTTGTTCAGAAGAAATTCATATTCGTGCCAGTTTGAAATACTCTCTGGAAAAATTTTGTCCAAACGAACTCTAACTCATCCCAAGATGAGATGTCCTCTGGAAAATTTTTGTTCATAGAAAATCCATATTCATGCGAGGACGAAATGTCCTCTATAAAAATTTCTTCTAGACAAACTCATATTCATCTCAGGATGAAGCGCACCGACTTTTAAAAATTTGGCAACTTCCTATAGTTTTCGGAACCGACCTATGGTATAACCGTTTGTACCGGACGAACCTTGTTCGTACAGGATGATTAACGTGTACAAAGTTCGTACTAATATCCAACTGAATTAAGTAACATTGTTTGGGACGATCCACGATCGTACGGGATGATCCACTGCTGACAGACTTGAATTTTAGTAGTTTTGGGATGATTTTTGGTGTCTTTCCTATATAATGTCTAATATAAATTGTCACTTAATCTTTTTTTCCTATTGATCTTCGTGCCAATTAAAAGGAGAGTCAAGGAGAGAGTGTGAAAGAGTGTTTGAAGGAGAATTCTTACTACTGGAGCATGAAGATTTCACTTGGTACTCAAAGGTAAGAGTCTCTACTTTTTATTTTTGATTATTTCTCTCTTTTCTCTCTTCCTTCTAGATTTCTTGTGAAGAAGATCTGTCAAGGAGATCCAATTCTCTTCCAACACTTGGAGAGTGTGAAAGGATAAAGGATTCTCTGCCTACACTGTGAGAGTGTGAAAGAACGAAGGGTTCTCTGCCCTCACTTAGAGAGTGTGAAAGGACGGACGGTTCTCTGCCAACACTTGGAGAGTGTAAAAGGATGATGATTCTCTGCCGCACCAAGTAGTGGTGGAACAGAGTTTTTGTGAAAGCTTCTCCGCCTTTATGTGGGTGCAAAAGGAGAGTCACTACTGGTATTAGTGCAATACTCAGAGGGTGCCTCCGGGGAGTAGATGTAGGTCGTGTTTGACCGAACCACTATTAATCGCGTGTCTTTTATTTTTTCGCTTCTTTTTATTTTTTGTTTTACTGTTTCTAACTTGTGGTTGAAAAAACATTTTCTATAAAATTCACAAATTCACTAAAGTTAATTTTCTCAGTTTTAAATTTTGAAGAGGGATAAAATTTTTTAATTATCAATTCACCCCTCTCTTGGTTAGTCGCTGGGACATAAGCTTAGGTTTAACAACCTAATTCATATTGAACAAGTTTAAATAACTTTCCATCCTTTTTTATCCTGTTGGTGAAGGGAGAGAATGGTCACATCATTTTTCACCCTCCAAGTGAAGGCAAAGAACTATCACATTTTTTCCTTTCCTGGTGAACCTAAAGAGAACCTAGACACAATATTGAAGATTTTCTCTCAAAATCCTCAAGAGGAGATGGAAATTTTTTTGAAAAAGATAAAGAGATACTCGCTTTGGGCAACCTTGTGAATACCTCACAACTTCCACTCACTTGATCTCTCACACTCCACTCTCATAATCTCTCCCAACCACTCACACTCATTGGCCAATCTCAAGATAAAATCATAACAAAGGTCTTGAGTGTCAATTTTTAGGACATCTTATATAGAAAATACAAGAAAAACCATCAAAAAAAAAAATAAAAAATTATAAGTGTATCGACTTCAGATCATGTCGTATAATCATGGATTATTGGGGGGTTGGGTGGATTGGTAATAATTGTTGGGGGGGGTGGGGTGGGGGGATGTTGAGTGAATTATTTTAGGGTTATTATAGATTTTTTTGGGTAGGGAGGGGAGGGTGAGGGGGGATTTGTGGGTTATTTGGAAAGTAGGGTTGGGGTTGGGATTGGATGTGGGGTGGGTTTTGGGGGTTGGAGTGTTTGGTGAAGTTAGGATTGGAGTGTTTGGGGTTGAGGAAATGTGTTGAGAGTTGTGGAAGGGTTTGGGGTGATTTGAGGTATAAGGTTTTTAAATGGTTATGATAATTAGTTTTTTAATGCGAATGAATGGTGGGATTTTTAATTTTGGTTTGTTTGTATAGTTCGTGTTGTATTTTAGATGAATAATTTGTCAATGTGGATTATAACCTAAATAAGAAGGGGGGGTTAATGTTGGAGTTGGGTCGTGTGTTAATTTTCTGTGGGTGCTTGCGGTCTCATTCGAGACCGTTCTTGTTTTGTCCTGGCTACTTTGCTGCTCCTATTCATCGTTCTATATGCTATTACAGTTAAGCTTATGGCTTTAATTATACAGTTTAATATTTGCAACATGACGGGTTTCACTAATGTGTGGATTGAAGTGAGGCTATGCTTCTTATTTAGATCATTAATGATGTTATCTTGGTAATCCTCAAATTTTTACTTAATTAGGGAAACTAAACATTGCCTATCTTCTATAATTTCATTATTTCTCACATTTATCGGGAAGCTAATGTTTGTGCTGATTGGTTAGCTAAAAAAGGTTGCTCTTTACTTAATTATTAAGACTTGGATATTAGAATGTTAAACCCGATTTTGAAAGGTTTGGTTTATTTGGATAAAGCTGGTATGTCTTACATTCGAAATGTTTGAGTTTTTATTTTTTTCGTGGCTGAGTTTTTGGGGTTGTGTTTGTTGTGCTGCGTCTGTTGCTCTGGATCTTTCCATGATCAAGATTTTTGATGTCATTTTCTGGAAGGCCTGCTGGGTTGGTTTTAGCAGCAATATGGAATTTTGTTTCTGCTGGGACTTCTATTTTACTAATATGCATTTCCCTGATCATTGGCTGTGGGGTTTAAAGTTGTCATTTTTTCATAGTTGTGGCACCAAGTCTTTGGCTGGCATTTTATTATCTGGGTTTTTTTTTGGTGAAATCGGTCGTTTTTTCTGGCTGTGTTTTATTCATCTAGGCATTTTGATATCAGTTCTGGGAGGCACTACTTTGACCATGCTAATTTTCCGGATTTGGGCATGAGGGGGAATGGTTTCAGGAAGCCTGTCAGATTTCTGGAGAAGTTACTACTGGGTTTACTTATGTTATTGGTATGGTGGCTAATCAGGTTTCTAGTAAGGCTATTTTGAACTTTAATGTGTTTTTTTCTTTCTTCTGCGCGATTTTCTGAGGTGTTTTTATGCCTATGCTAATTTTTTCTATCAAATGAGATAGTGGGGGTCTTTTCCTTGATCACAACTTTTTTGGAGATTCTTTGCAGGTATCTTAAGATCTTTCTTTTTTGAAGCCTCAATGACGGCAAGGTAACTCCTTTTATTTTTTGCTTATTTTTTTCATTTCCATCTTCAGTTTGCGGAAGATTGTGCTGAATGTTACTATCCGCAGCTTCCTTTTTGGGTGCTGTCTACTCACAGCCCGAGCGTTTTACTATGTTTCTTTTATAATCATAGGAAAAGGATCCACGCGGCTCATGGATTTTTGTTTTATTTTTCACTTGTAGCTCTTTCGAGAGTAGCGAGCTGGAGGATCTTTCTAAAGACTGTGTAACCAATTTTTTTATATTAACGCGTAGGCCCCTCAGTGGGTTTTAACACAAATAAAAAAAAAAATTCCCTCATACTCTAGATACTTATCCATTCAGAATGAAATTCAAGCAGGAAAATTATTGTTGACCCTCACGGCAAAACAAAACCAAACAAATTATATCTATATTGTTCGATGGACATACACAAATCCTACAAAATCCTTCACAAATCTGCACCGCTGCTATAGTGTCAGTTGTACAAAATGGCGACATAAACAATAACCCATCCCCCATGTGGTTCTCCTTGATCGAGCTTCCTTTTATGTCTTAAAATTGAGAGCAAATAAATCATTCATTAACTTCTTCATGTGCTCAAAGTCCTCCATGTTTCAATCTTTCCTGAGTGAGCTCCATCCGATCCCTCAAGCCCATTCGCAAGACCTGTCCGAAGCCTCTAACCTGACACTTTCTCTCAAGTTCACAGACCTCCATACCTAACCTCTTCTTCAGTCATGAATTAAAGCCTAAAGTCAACTCCTGCGATCAAATCTCTAGGCCGACCTCTACCTCAATCCTAATCGCTATTGTTACACCAGCTCCTAACACCCTAGCTACAAGCATTTAACTTCCACTATCGAGCACCACTAGACAAATCTTGTAGCCTTGTATCTAATCAAATTTCTTAAGCTCCCATACCTGAGACCAATAGTGTCGGTTAAATTCTTTCTTCCATTGACCTCTATACTCGAAAACTCCTCATCCCATCTCACTCACTGTTCTAGCCGAATCTTCTCCCATTCCTCACTGCCCTACCACCCCACTAAAATCATGCTCAATAAACTCAAACCGATCCAACCTTTATATCAACCCTCTATATGTTCAAGCCAAAATCCCCACATTATAAAAAATCTATTGTAGCCGACTCCCTACCTCACAATGCCTCTTCCTCCTACATAGTAATGTACTCTCTCTATTATTGTTAATTACTATAATTAGTTATCACTATTAATTAGTAGTAATGGCGATTTATTTTAATTACTAATGCTATTTAGTAATATTATTCTGAATTTTTGTTGTAATTATTACTTGTGTGTGTGTGTGTGTGTGCGTGTGCGTGTGTGCATGTGCATGTGTGTGTGTATGTGTTAGCGTGTGTGTGCGCGTGTGCATGTGTACGCGTGCGTGCGCATGCGTGCACATGCGTGTGTGTATATGGTGCGCGCTCGCAGCGCTTGTGTGTGTGTGTGTTTGTGAGTGTGTGTGTGTATGTGTGAGTATTAAAAAAAGAAGCAAAAAAAAGTGAGATGGATTTAAAAAAAAGGTGAGAAACTATTAAAAAAAGGAGAGGAAGTTCAAAAAAAGAGAAAGAATAAATAGAAAAACAAAAAAATAGAAGAATTTTTTATGTTTAATTTTATTTTCTTTGTTGCCATCATTTTTTTGTCGCCCACAAATGTATAAGTTTTAAACCTTAAAATCCTTCAATTCGACGCTTGTAGTGAAGCAAAAAACACCCATGCCTGCTTTATTAGCTTGGTGGGAGAAAGTTTGTTGTTCTGCTCATGTTGAGGCCAATAGCCCCACTTAAAGTACTATTTTTACATTTGCGGCTCACCGAGGGATCCCATATGCACAGTATTCTTAGTGTAATGGGAGGGAACTCAGTACGACGCTTACAGCGAGGCGGGAAAGCATTGTTCGCACTTTTTTTAGCAAGGTAAGGTAAACAATATAAGTACTCGTATGCGTCTCAGTTCCATCTGGGAAATAACTGTGTTTGCAATAGATACCCTGAAGACTTATGCATGCCTTTCTTGGCTTTGTAGGATTGAAGACTATGAACGTGGTGTCCCTTCACACTGATCATGCACGTCTTTCTTTATATGGTGGGTAGGCTTGACTCCTAAAATTTCCCCTTAACGGTGGAGACACGAGGAGGCTGCCAAAACCAGAGCAAATATATAGGGCTTAGATTGAGTTGAATGCAAAGAACTTAAACTTGTAACTTTGGAAGTTTTAAACAATAATGAATTGAATTGAATGGACTTGAACTCAAATGAATGGAGAAAATAGGGGACTTTTTGTTTGGACTGATTTAAACAGTTAAATGAACTAAAAGTAAACTTGAATAATTAAATAAAATACTTGATTCAAACTTGATTTTGATAACAAAGACTGAACTCAAACAATTAAAAATTATGGGACAAAAAATTGAACTAAGTGGAACTTAAGCATAAATAAACAAAAGAGAACTAAAATTGTTTAAATGAATGTCGGCTATCAAACAAGACTCTTTATAATGAGCTCTCAAAGCATATAAGTGATGAATCGTGGAGTTAAATACTAATGAGTACTCAACCAAAATCAATCTGCAGATGAGAACAAGTGATACCACATTGTCACGCTTAAAATATAACCATCCCCATAATAAAGTTGTTTGGTTGAATAGATAAATCAACAATAGGGAAGCGCATCGGGCAGTCCATTAAATTGCAAACGAACAAATATATTTGCTTATAAGAAATGACAAGAGACGTGTTCAAAACCTTTTGAGCTCATTACAAATGTAGGAGTGCATACAACATAATACAATTGACATCAGGAGCTATAAGGAATTCCAACATCTGAATAATAATATATGAATCATCATGAACACTATAACCCGCTCTCATCAACATTACTAGTCAATTGCAAACAAGTACATAACCTCTCTTAGATGATAACAAGAAGTAAGCAATGAATGAAACATACCTTGCAATCGATGTCAATATACAAATTGTTCACAACAATAATACAAACCCATCAAATGTATATCAGTGAGTTATTGCATGAGGCCAACACTCTTTGGCCGATACCAGTTAGTCATCAAATGAAAGATGCGTCTCCTATAAATATTAAAATTAGTAAGTGATGAACGTGGCAGTTCTATCTATTCGACATCAAAATGGAGTCAATGATATTCTTTACGACAGTTAGGAAGGAAGAGAGAGTAGCCCTCACTACATTTATTTGCAGACACCAGAAGGAGAAATTCCCTGCTAGATTTAAGTAGGGTCAGGATGAGTGTACAGTTATTATTGATGAATATGGATTAGCATATTAATTTGTATGCAATCAATAATAGAATATATGCAATATTGATTTCTCTACAAATATAAATGTATGCACCATATGTCATATGTGGTTAGATGCTGAAAAACTTCATAAATATAGTATCCTATAGTCGTTTTCAACTTGTAAAACACACCCACAGGCTATCGTAGCAGTTATAGGAGGCCCATTACACATTCAAAATATTAACTATGGACAAATATGAAAGCACTGCAACATTTTAAATTATATATAATCATAGTAGGATATTTATTGGTGCACTATATTCATCTTAGAAAGCAACAAATATTATATGACAGTCTACCTATATAAAATAGGCAAATAACTATATTATGATTTCACACCACTGGATCCCAATAAACATACAAGTGGATAAAATGTTCATACAAACTTTTAAGTAGAGCATGAATTGAAATGATGTTTCCCACACAACTAATAACATGTTAAACATTAAAAAATGTCCCACGTACATGCATTGTAATGTAATGATATTGGTGCACAATATGGGTAAGCGCAATCACAAACCTGCATGGGTCCCATGAGCATATTTTGTGTATACATATGACATCTACGGATGATGCGCATATTATAATAATGAACCATAGTTTGAGCCAAATCCTTCTATATGGATAGATGAACCATAGAGTACAACATGGCCCGAATTAACAAACAAATATACGGTCAAGATGTCAACAAGAATATCGATTTAATACATTAAAATTAGGCCTTCTAGGTCTATTATAAAGAAATTCATCTAGTTAAAATCATACACCCGCATGGGCCCTAGAGCATATTATTGATATACACATGATGTCAGGGATGTTGTACGAGTTAATAAGTGAATTATTATTCAAGCCCATCCTTTTATAGTGGTAGATAAGAGTCCATATAATAAATTACAATCACGAGGTTAATGAGATATTATTTTTATAAATTCATATTAGGCCTTCAAGGCCTTCAATAAAGAAATTCAACATTAAAA